>JAWPHD010015889.1:0-52806 GCA_037043455.1 Cyrtodaria siliqua
CACGGACAAAACATAAAAATGAAGTTCTAATAGAATCAGTAAAAAAGGGTCATCCTAACTTCAGATATGATACATCATACAGGTCTGAAAACAATCGCTATAGTTGTGGGATCCAGTGTAGGCGGAATCTGTCTACTTCTTGTGTTCACGGTGTGCGGCATTTACAGGTGATATATTAAACTACTTATCAGAAATACTGTCGTATATAGTATATATCCTTGTATATCCAACTACGTATACAGACACAAACTATCAGATATATCAGACTACATAATTATACATTGAAACTATCGTATACATCCATTTCATATACATAACAAACTGTCGTATATATCCATATACATACACATAACAAACTGCGGGATATACCCATCTACATATGCATAACAAACTGCCGGATAGATACATCTACATACACATAACAAACTGTCTTATATATCCATATACATATACATAACAAAACTGTCGTAAAGATCCATATACATATACATAACAAACTGTCGTAAAGATCCATATACATATACATAACACACTGCCGGATAGATCCATATACATATACATAACAAACTGTCGTATAGATCCATATACATACACATAACAAACTGTCGTATATATCCATATACATAACACACTGCCGGATAGATCTGTATACATATACATTACAAACTGCGGGATATATCCATATACATATACATAACAAATTGTCGTATAGATCCATATACATATACATAACAAACTGTCGTATAGATCCATATACATATACATAACAAACTGTCGTATAGATCCATATACATACACATAACAAACTGTCGTATATATCCATATGCATAACAAAC
The DNA here is from genome assembly GCA_037043455.1 of Cyrtodaria siliqua. Taxonomy (NCBI): domain Eukaryota; kingdom Metazoa; phylum Mollusca; class Bivalvia; order Adapedonta; family Hiatellidae; genus Cyrtodaria; species Cyrtodaria siliqua. Next base: position 837 of record JAWPHD010015889.1, read on the forward strand.
TGCGGGATAGATCTGTAAACATATACATTACAAACTGCGGGATATATCCATATACATATACATAACAAACTGTCGTATATAGCCATATACATAACAAACTGCGGGATATATCCATATACATATACATAATAAACTGCCGGATAGATCCATATACATATACATAACAAACTGCGGGATATATCCAAATACATATACATAACAAACTGTCCGTATATAACCATATACATAACAAACTGCGGGATATATCCATATACATAATAAACTGCCGGATAGATCCATATACATATACATAACAAACTGTCGTATAGATCCATATACATATACATAACAAACTCGTATATAGCCATATACATAACAAACTGCGGGATAGATCCATATACATATACATAATAAACTGCCGGATAGATCCAGATACATATACATAACAAACTGCGGGATAGATCCATATACATATACAGAACAAACTGCGGGATAGATCCAATATACATATATATGACTGTCGTATATATCCAAATACAACCTGTTGTAAGGTCGATCGATTTGCATAAGGTCAAGCGATGAAAGTTGTATCGCCAAATCATGTTTATCGACTGTTAAATCTGACTTGACACTGCAATACAATTATGTTGATGTTGTGTTTTGTTTTTCAATTAACTAGGCGAAATAAGAACCGAATGCGTGGTTACTCCCGGCGTCCATTGTCGTCTCTAGACCCGCTAGATGGTTACACCAGCATACCTAGGGCACATTTACGGAGTCGTAAGGACATGCCGTTTGGCGATGATGACGCCACGTTCAATGTATCCGAAACTTCCGTTCGCCGAGGCAGCTACGAAATGATGGAGAACAACAGCCATGCAGACAGTACGGAAGACAAGGACAATGGAAAGGTAAAACAAATAAACTAGACATCGATCTGGCTGATAATGGCTATACATAGTCTGGGTTCTAGAGTATTTATGGAAGGGTGGACGCGAAACTATTGTACTTATAAATACAAACTAAGATAAGTTGATTCCTCGAAGAGTTTAATTCACGTATCCGTTTAAGTTGTATGTTGTACACAGTGTCTTCATGAAGAAGCATATTTGAAAATAAAATAAACAATATTATTATATTCTAAAGTTTCATGTTCCGAACCCAGGCTATGATGGAACGTCTAAGCTTAATTTCCACTGCTTACATAGTTGCAGGAAGAAGACACATGTAGATATACTGGTGTTTATTAGATCTCCTGGCCAAGGGCCAGCAGAACTTATGGGATGGCGAGTTGTCCGTCGTCCGTCGTCTGTCGTCCGTCCGTCCGTTAACTTTTACCTCGTTAAGACGATAGGGCCTTCATTTTTCATCTGATCTTTACCAAACATTAACATGTTAATATCAATGAAAGCTCGGATAAGTTCGAAAACCAGCCAGATTGGATCAGTAACAGCGGAGTTATGGCCCTTGATTTAGTTAAAAATGCTATATTTTTGCCTCGTTAAGACGATATGGCCTTCATTTTCATCCAATCATCTTTATCAATGAAAGCTCGGATAAATTCGAAAACCGGCCAGATCGGACCAGTAACAGCGGAGTTATGACCCTTGATTTAGTTAAAAATGCTATAGTTTGCCTCGTTAAGACGATAGGGCCTTCATGTTTCATCCGATCTCTACCTAATTTTATCAGATTGCTAATATTAATTAACTTCGGATAAGTTCGAAAACCAGCCAGATTGGACTAGTAACAGCGGAGTCATGGTCCTACATTTAATTAAAAATGCTATATGTTGCCTTGTTAAAGATGATAGGGTCTTCATTTTTTCATCTGATCTTTACCAAACTGTAACGGATTGTTAATATCAATGAAAGCTCGGACAAGTTCGAAAACCAGCCATATCGGACAGTAACAGCAGAGTTATGGCCATTGATTTAGTTAAAAATGCTAGATTTTGCCTCGTTAAGACGATAGGGCCTTCAATTTTCATCCGATCTTTACCAAACTTTACCCGATTGCTAATGTTGATGAACACTCGGATAAGATCGAAAACCAGCCAGATCGGACCAGTAACAGTGGAGTTATGGCCCTTGATTTCGTTAAAATGCTATATTTTGCCTCGTTAATACGATAGGGCCTTCATTTTTCATCTGATCTTTACCAAACTTTACCAGATTGTTAATATCAATGAAAGCTCCGACGTGTTTAAAAAAACAGCCAGATTGGACCGTTTACACCGGAGTTATGGCCCTTGATTTTTCTGAAATATGCTATATTTTGCCTCATTAAGACGAACGAGCCTGCATTTTGGCGGATTTTCAGTGAAAACTGTTCAGGGATGATCAGTACCAAGCCTAGTTGTACATATTCTCACCGTGTTCTGGTTGAATGATTTTGGCGGAGTTATGTCCCTTTAAATGTTTTAATACACAAACTTTGTCCTGACTAGTTCTCCTGAAACCCCAGGCCGAATTTAAACGAAACTTTTTAGGGATGATCAGTTCCATGTCTAGTTGGGCAAATCTTCGCCGTGTTCCGGTTGAATGATTTATGGCAGAGTTATGGCCCTTTAAATGTTTTAATACACAAACTTTGTCTGGACTAGTTCACCTGAACCCCTCGCCAGATATGATATACTTGTGCATATCATCGCTGCGTTCCGGTTTACGATTTTTGGCAGAGTTATGACCCTTTAAAGGTTTTTGATAGACAATCATTTTTCCGGGCTAATTCCCCTGAACCAAAGGCTGGATTTCAACGAAACTTGACAAGGATGATCAGTATAAAGCCTAGTTGTGCATATCATCGCCATATTCCGGTTGAATGATTTTGTCAGAGTTATGGCCATTGAAGGATTTAATAGACAAACTTTGTCCAGATTAGTCTCTTCTGAACTCCTTGCCGGATTTCAACGAATCTTGGTGGGGATGATTAGTACCAAGCCTAGTTGCACTTATCATTGCCGTTTTCTGGTTGAATGAATTTTGGCAGAGCTATGACTCCTTAAAGGTTTTTAATACACTTACTTTGTACAGACTAGCCCTGAACCTCTTTCTGGATTTCAACAAAACTTGGCAGGGATGATCAGTACCAAGCCTAGTTACGTTTATCATCGCCATGTTCCGGTTGAATGATATTATATATAAACTTTATGTTTAGCTAGTAGAGCGTCCACAGGCCCTCTTGGACCTCTTTTTATAGCTACACACACTGTGAAACTCTGCACTAGCTTGTTAAATATATATGAGTAATATATGAGTGAAATCCATCTAGGCCCCTAATGTTTACATTGTAACGTGCTTGTTACAGTTTTCTGTTGCATATTAATAATCTAAATTTGATAACTAAAACAGCAAATATATTTATATTTATCATACATACGTTTACAAATGACTGAATTTAAATAAATAATGACCGTGAGTTACATCCGAAAGTGTGTTATTACTGAAATATGATCGTGTTAACTAGACTAGTGTATACAGATTAACGTTGATTTTCAGTTCAATTATTCCTTTAATGATGACAATGGGACGTTCTTCTAGGGGTGAGACAAATATAGGCTTTGCTAAAGCTTAACCATCTCTCTTTCTCTCATTATAACTTTCTGTAGTATTTCTTTAACTGTTATATTACCTGTATTTACCAGTAACTTTAAGTTTTACACTCATGTTTATTAATCACTTTGAATAAAACTTTACAGCGATTTCTTAAGTTTTAGGTGTATGAATTCTGTGCTTTATTTCCAAATCTTAACATTTTTTAAGATTTAACAGTGTAATGTTAACTTTTCCAAGTTCGATGATCATGCTTATATAATTATTATACTGTTTTGCCGCATGAAGTTTTTGCAATGCGTAATGTGAGAGCATTTAGTTATTTCCCTATAATAATGCACAAAATGCAATGAGCAATTTATTTTCTAGCTGAGTTGCATGTTGGTACATCTGCTGTTTTTCAATTTCTTGCTCTGTAATTATGTACTTTATGTTTTCTTCATGTGTACTTTATTTCATTTATTTCACTATACAACTGAACAACTGGTAGTGAGTATTTCGTATTCTGGTTCTGTTGCATGCTGGGATATCTGCTCTGTAATCATATACTTTCTGTGTCTTGCATGTGTGCGTTACTTATATAAGACGTTTGGTGGTATTCTGAAAATACCCTTAAAAGCAGCTACTGACCATATACTTAAAATCGCAGGCCTCTTTGTAATTTCATTTCACCAGCTCATGGCAAATTCGAGTAATTAAGCGATGAAATGTGACGCAGGACATCATTTATTGTATAGAATTCGAGAAGGGCACATCGTACATGTTTGCCTTTCTCGGGACTCGAACATACGACCTTCTAATTCTCAGCCAGGCGTTCTATCCACTAAGCCATAGAGACTTCTTGAAAACATTATTATTATTCCGATGAAAAGTAGTTTAAATCAAAGCTGAATGCACCTCAAGCTGTATCAGTATATAGTTCATCATGTCGCACATGTAAATTGACCTTGCATGGTGTAAAACTACATTTTAGTAATTGAAACGAAGATTTCTTCTAAAGGAAAAGGCATAAAATTCATAAAATTCGAACATTAAATACAGCTTCACAGAACACGGTCAACTGAAAACACGCATAAAAACAAACATCAATTACAACAAAAATAGACGCAAAGAATGCGACATCACAAACAATAGGGTACCGCCCTGGAACGGTCAGTGGCGAACATGTCGCTGAGGGTTTAAACCTGATTTTAGGGTGCGTGCACTAAATCTCACTGTTACCCTTTTATCATCCCAATAAAACGGGACTTTGTAAATAAAGAAATTCCCGCCATGCTGCATCATCTAACAAACTATGCAGCATTAATAGTCAATATAAGTATAACACAACGATGATCATGTGTATATGAATATAAAAAACAAAAGCATGGAAAGCCACAAAGCAAGTACTCAATGACTTGGCAAAACCCATAGCAAACAGAGAATAACAAGACCAGATTGAAGACAAACATCAACCGCCACCATCTGTTTCAGGATTTAGGTATAGAGGGTCCATAATATGTCAGGTTTAAACATATTTATTTTACATCGATTGCGAAACAAGTTCTTGCAACTTAGATAAACCACTCTCGATGGCTTCCTGGGTAGAACCAGTACTAAGCAATGTGGATTAATTATCTTCCTCAAGGATAAATAACGTGGCCGCGACGAAGGATCGAACCCACGACCTCTCGATCAGGAGTTCGGCGCTCTACCACTGGACCACGCACTCCACTTTAGGAGTGTCAGGTCATCGCACAATCAAGGAGAACTGCATAATGGGTAAATGGGTGAACCATTCAACATGCAGTGCGTTGCAAAACGATATGATCAACCTCTTTTGATAAACTTTCATACAAGTTTAATAAAGATTGTATGAAAGTGACCATGACCAAGTGTCTTACGAACTGTGTTTATAGAAGTCCCTATAGAAGTCAGGTTATGATAGTCCTTGTTGCATAGAAGTTCTTAAAATACGTTTATGCTTTGAAAGTATATCAGGGTTTCGATAAAATGAAATCGCCCTGACGAAGTAACAACAACAGTTTCCCCGATACCTTTTTTAAGTGTGTGCGCATGTGTGCTCTAGTTATTGTGCAATGCCTAAATGCTACAACGAATCAATAAATATTGGTGGTGTAGTGGTTATCTTCAGTCCGTTGGTTCAAATCCCTCTGCGGACAACTCAGTTGTTTATAAAATATATGCGGAAGCCTTATACTTATCGATGTTATCTGTACGAAAGCTGGATAAAAAGTTCGTACTTCAAGCTTCGATTTTTGGCTTATATACCGACTCTTTCACCCGCGACTCATTCATAGTCACGAGTTAGTACCATTTAAAGGATAGGGTCTGTAACGTTAAGAATAATTTAAACTGCTTGTCATTATGGGACTTGGTGAGTTTGTATTGTTTCACCTTAACATCGTGTACAAAAATTTCAAAAACAAGTATTACAAATAATGGGGACTGGAGGCGATCTGAAAGGATTATGGGTGTCAATCCAAATACGAGTAAAACCATCATATGTGTTTCAGTTGCATTGTAATGTACATATTCACTAAACTAGGACCTTTTAAAAAACTAATTAATCATTGTTAATGAAATAGTTTGGTCGGGAAAACTCGAGGACTCGGCTTGTTTTTGGTGCATAAATCATTAATATTCGGCTTGTTTTTGGTGCATAAATCATTAATATTAGTTCATGCGATGCTTCAAGGCTAGTAAGTTCTTGTTTTGTGATATAACTACGCTTTCGTTTAAAAATATGCACAACTGCTAGCAACATAAACCTCATATGAATTAATATTAATGATTTAACATCAAAACAAAACACCGACTCGTAGGGTTTTCCAGTTAAAATATCTTGATACATGTAATTGATAATTCAACCTAACTTAATAGGCAGCTTATTCAATGCATGTTTACATCTCATATGAAATTGAAGCACAGTGTGAGGATTTTCTCTTGTATTTGTATTGACGCGAATTGCGCTTCCAGATTTAAGTTCGTGCAGGCCAAGACAGTATTTTAACAGTCATTCAATAAGTAGGCTGCTGTGGTCCGGTGGATAGCACGTTCAATCCTGAATCCGAGCACGTTCAACTCTGAATACAGAGATAACAGGATTCGAGCCTCCCTGGCGCCATTGGGTTACTTTGCTGTGTCCTTGTGCAAAACATGTATAGGCCCGTCGGATGTTGACGTAACTGAGCGGCATATCGGCATATCATTTAAGCACGTAAAAGAACCATAGGAATCTAAATGAAAGTAAGAGAAAGACACGGTTCTTGGATTACTTTTCAACCTTCCCTCTCTCTGGGGCGGCTTGAATAACGTCAAGCCCAATATTCGTGGCTTTAAAGTAGAATATCGCTTAAGACGGGGCTACGAGGCGTGAAGGATGTTGCACTCGACATTACCTCTCATGAACAGACTCAGTAAAACCGAGTCTGCTACTTTTGTTTGTTGCTTCCAAGGGATCCCCTTTTCAGTATTTATTGACAAAATATTGATTGACCGTTAATCAACAATTCTATTATTGAATTTAACGGGGCGTCAATGTTCTAATTGGTTGTCTAATGATAAGAGTATGTGCCTACTTATAGTTCGTCTGTAATTAAAAAACTCTTACAAGCTTGTATTCATGTCTAATATGCTCATTCAAACATCAGTTGTAGAAACAATGGTGTACAAACAGAGAAGAAATAATGCATACACTATACGAATAGATGTCAAGTATACATGTTTAAAGGGAATGTAGGCATTAAGTCAAACAATCGTTAACATTGAGAGTTCTGGAAAACTTGGAAAATGTTGGAAGAATTATCAAAATCGGACGATAAACAAAGATTGTATATAACCATTAGAAGGTCCGCCATATTGACGACTGTGACATCAAAGATCTAAATTACCATATATAAAATATTTATAAATATGATAATTTACTAATTTATAGGAAAGAAAATCACAGCAAGTGCATTTAAAGTAAATATACTAAAGTGTAATAATTCAGTATATGATCAGTTAATGATTTGCATCAATTGCAGTACGTTAGATAATATATGTATCAATATGCTTATATGCTAATTAATAAGTATGACGTTGTAGTTCTTAAACATCCCTTCAAATGATCATATCATGTTTATCGTCCTTTTTTTGATAATTATTTCACCCTTTTCAAAGATTTCTAGAAATCTCAATAACAAAGCGTGTTGGAATGTATGTCTGCAATCACGTGTAATTCACTTACCTATGTATATTTTCGGATTCTGAATATACTTGCGTATATGTAATCGTTATTGCAATTTCAAATCGGATTTTCCATTATTTGTATATTTTGGGCAATATCTTATAATCTATGAAATCTATGAGGAAAGAAAGAGACGTTAATTCTCCCATTTCTGCTCATGTGAGATAGGCATTTCCCTCATGTGAGATAACTCTATCTTACATGACATGTGACTTATGACGTCATGACGTTACGTCGACGTCGCCTTATTCTGGCGTAAAATCAGCAAAGTCATTGATTTTATGCTGTTAATAAACACATAATGGGAGAAAAATAATCCATCATGAGTGATCCATGTGAGATAGGGAAATCTCACCCTCGGGATCAGAATTGCAACCAGGCACTCGGCAGAGCCTCGTCCCTGGTTACAATTCTGACCCTCGGGTGAGATTTCTCTATCTCACATGGATACTCATGATGGATTCTTATATTCCGTATAATTAAGCAATTGCAGCGGAACATACAAATGTCGTTATTACATACATTATTTACATGTCGTTATTACATACATTATTTACATGTCGTTATTACATACATTATTTACATGTCGTTATTACATACATCATTTACATGTCGTTATTACATACATCATTTACATGTCGTTATTACATACATCATTTACATGTCGTTATTACATACATCATTTACATGTCGTTATTACATACATCATTTACATGTCGTTATTACATACATCATTTACATGTCGTTATTACATACATCATTTACATGTCGTTATTACATACATCATTTACATGTCGTTATTACATACATCATTTACATGTCGTTATTACATACATCATTTACATGTCGTTATTACATACATCATTTACATGTCGTTATTACATACATTATTTACATGTCGTTATTACATACATCATTTACATGTCGTTATTACATACATTATTTACATGTCGTTATTACATACATCATTTACATGTCGTTATTACATACATTATTTACATGTCGTTATTACATACATCATTTACATACAATAAGCAATTCAAGAAACCAACCCGCCAAATAACAGCGACATGACGCTATAAACAGTGTTTATCAATACTTAATCCAGTCTTCAGCTCATATAATAATTTATATGCGTCGTTTAAAAATATAGATTTATTTACAGGTTCTTAAAATACCAGTGACTGAATATGCGTAAATTGAATTATGAGTTGGCAAATCTTAAGTCGATGGGGTTTGGCCTGGCTGGTTAAAGCTGTTTATAATGCACCTATAGAGTTTGGATTCTATATTCTTTACAAAACGCCAGAGAAAAAAGGAGAGAATTATGAGCACTTTCTGTTTCGGATGAACTACATGATTTTCAGTAGTTTATATCTATACTTTACAGGGAAATGAAACAGAGAAGCCATTGACGTCATCATCTGCCAATGACTCTGCCAATGGAAAGGTGAACCCGTCGTTTCTTCACAATGAATCATCAGAAAAAGAGCGCAGTCGACGGCCTCCATCTGCTCGAAACCCTTACGAGTACTTCTAAAGATCAACATGCAATGTTTGAGTAGAAGTAATTATGGTCCAATTGTGTTTGGAATTTGTTTGTAATTTTGTAGTTTATTTTTGTTTTTAGTATTAGGGTATGTTTAACACCCGTCCCGATCAAATACGTGAAAGGCGAAATAGTTGTATTTTCTGGTTACGAGTAACCTATAGCTATCACTGCATTGGTTGGTGGGGTTACCCCTTAATGGCAAACCATTCGTGTAAATGCTATTGTTGTGTTGTTGTGTTTTGTTGTTGTTTTGTTAACTATTACATTTCTATTGATAAAATATCTGGATTTATCAGTAAAAGAAATTCGTAATATTTTATATTTTAACTTATTGGCACAATAAAAATAACTAACTGTTTCGTTGACTGACGATGTTTCGTTGAGTGATGACGGTGGCCGTCAACGTCATTTGCCGAGCACGAAATAAAATCGTAGACATACTGGTTAAAATGTGATAAAGATATTGTTTAATTTGCTGTATTTGATAAGAAAGAAATCCTTAACTATTGTATAGATGTGTTTTGTTCACTCAATAACATCCACCCGCTCGTCGTGAAAAAAAACACCTAAAATAAAAGGTTTCCTTGTTATCGAACCCAGCAATAAAATATACTGGCGGTCAATGAAAACGCACCATCGAATCCAGCCGTAAAACATACCGGCGGTCAATGAAAACGGAACAGTAAATTATATGGGTGTTAATTTGTATTGCTAAAGTAATTTATAATAATAAGCACATATTTCAAAATTGAAGGATATTAATTATGAATTGCAAAAACTGATTGTCTCAAAATTCCTAAACATGGTGTAAAGTGTTCAATTAAAGCCACACGGGTAGAAAAAAAAAGTCACAAATTGTATTGTTGTCATAGTTCTAAACATCCTAAAATTAAAGTACTAAGCGGTGCTGCGTTCGATTGTTTACCCCTCAGTCAGCAACCCCGTATCATTGGTGGTCTCAGGTCACGGTGTATTTTAGCTATGGTCATATGACAAATAATGATGTAATCGCAGACCACTTTCTAAGACGTAGACAGAGTCACATGGTGGCCCTTTTATAAATAGTAATCAGTGTATTCATAGCCAGCGAAATTCGTCACTTTTTTATCAAGGTGTAACTCCATTGATTTTCTTTGTTCTTTGTATATAATGTATAATGTATATCAAGAGACAAAAAATGCTCATTTAATTTTGTTCTTCGTATTAGGTGTTTAAACACATATCTCAAGACCAGCACTGTTCTTCAATAGAAAAGTCAAAAAAAAGGGAAGGGGTGGGGAGGGGTATGTATTATATAAAAAGGGCCACTTTCTATATTGACTAACCCCATTCCACCCAATTTCTACTTTCTTTTTCGATCTACTCAACTGCACTCAAACAGCTCAAATAAACACAAAGAAATATTCCCCAAACAGCATTCTGATGAATTAAAGTCAAAAATGATACCAAAAAAGAGACAAAATTTTCATTTTATATCCTATTTATTTAGCAGGGGAACTATTTTCTAAGCACTATTTGACTACACCGCGGAGAAACTAATCCTTTGGTGCCTTTACACCTTAATCTCCCGCGTGTAGATTCGGTTTAGATCTGCTTTAAAAGTGTGTTTTTTTCTTTAACTGTGTGTGTTTTACAGAAACTCTATTAAACGTTCTGGTGTTTTAATATGCATACAAATATATATCAGTTAATTGCGATATTTTAAAGATTATTTCTAAATGCTTGAAATGAAATGTAATGTAAACCTCGCGAGAGGATAGAAACCTCGCGAGAGGGTAGAATATGTTGAATAGAGCTAAGCTGGTTTTATTGTAATCATGTGTGTATAAAGAAAAAACATTTCATTGTATATAGTCTTAGAAGGCCTTATCACAAAAATGGCAGTGCCTTTTGTTGCATAGCGTGCCAATTTTATGAACGACATGCGCCAGTTCCTGTGATATAATCTTGACGTGAATTGGCATACTGGTGTAATACAATGTTTAGTGTCATTTCTATCAAAATTGTATGTTTTAGGTTTAACCAATTATACTTCTAGTAATCATTGACCACATGTTCATATTGTCCATACCTTTGTCGAATCCATACCCAAACCCTTGATGTCTTAAGGCCCTTTAAGATACGTTTCTCTGTCCGGTGGTACGTTAGCAGACGTCTCTGTCCGGTAGTACGTTAGCAGACGTCTCTGTCCGGTGGTACGTTAGCAGACGTCTCTGTCCGGTGGTACATTAGCAGACGTCTCTGTCCGGTAGTACGTTAGCAGACGTCTCTGTCTGGTAGTACGTTAGCAGACGTCTCTGTCCGGTGGTACATTAGCAGACGTCTCTGTCCGGTGGTACGTTAGCAGACGTCTCTGACCGGTAGTATGTTAGCAGACGTCTCTGTCCGGTAGTACGTTAGCAGACGTCTCTGTCCGGTGGTACGTTAGCAGACGTCTCTGTCCGGTGGTACGTTAGCAGACGTCTCTGACCGGTAGTACGTTAGCAGACGTCTCTGACCGGTAGTACGTTAGCAGACGTCTCTGTCCGGTAGTACGTTAGCAGACGTCTCTGACCGGTAGTACGTTAGCAGACGTCTCTGACCGGTAGTACGTTAGCAGACATCTCTGACCGGTAGTACGTTAGCAGACGTCTCTGTCCGGTGGTACGTTAGCAGACGTAATCGAGACCTATTTTCATAGTTCAATTTTAATATGTCTTTACTGTTTGGTTTAATTTCCGGTTCCTTTTTGGAGTATGAATTTGTCTTCTTCTTTTTTTAATGTATATTGACCTGTACTGTATACCGCTGTTGAAATAATGATATTTATTGATCTAGATTGCATAAATGTAGAGCTGGGATGATTTGATTCTGACCTGATGGTTTCAAGAAAAGTTTTTGGTGACGCCCTTCTTGATTGGAGCCGGAACCGGAAGTAACATTAGTTTAATAAAACCGTATTAAATGTTATTAAAATAATGTAAAAACATATCAAACGTTAACTTGTCATGACATTGCATTTTTATTTCTAATTTTGAAATCTGTATATTGAAGTATTCAATTAAATCACAGGAAGCATGTTTTAAGCTTTTTTCAATGTGTGTTTTGCTTTATTTAAATTCTTACGAGTGATTTAAATGAAAATTTCATTTGCATATCCCTTATAAAATAATATCATCTTCAATCTTAAAATACCAATTTTCAAAGACTCAAATATCATGGTCTCGCGTTTACACCATCGACATCTGATATATTCACAAACAGCTTAGTGTTTACCCTACTTTTTCAACCAATCATTTGCCTCAGATTTTCAAATACTTGCACCATTTATTCATTAAGATTTTACTACACCAGTCTTCACGGCTAAGAGTGTGACCTATATAGCGCTACACCAGTCTTCACGGCTAAGAGTGTGACCTATATAGCGCTACACCAGTCTTCACGGCTAAGAGCGTGACCTATATAGCGCTACACCAGTCTTCACGGCTAAGAGTGTGACCTATATAGCGCTACACCAGTCTTCACGGCTAAGATAGTGACCTATATAGCGCTACACCAGTCTTCACGGCTAAGAGTGTGACCTATATAGCGCTACACCAGTCTTCACGGCTAAGAGCGTGACCTATATAGCGCTACACCAGTCTTCACGGCTAAGAGTGTGACCTATATAGCGCTACACCAGTCTTCACGGCTAAGAGTGTGACCTATATAGCGCTACACCAGTCTTCACGGCTAAGAGCGTGACCTATATAGCGCTACACCAGTCTTCACGGCTAAGAGTGTGACCTATATAGCGCTACACCAGTCTTCACGGCTAAGAGTGTGACCTATATAGCGCTACACCAGTCTTCACGGCTAAGATAGTGACCTATATAGCGCTACACCAGTCTTCACGGCTGAGAGTGTGACCTATATAGCGCTATGTATAGGAGAGAGGATATGAAGAGAAATCTTCACCATTAAGAAGCCGAAACGGGAGGGAGTGTAGCGACCGACCGCGGCCTCAATGGTGAAGATTTCTCTTCAAAGGCTCTATCCGGCTTAGTGTTTACGATAGGATTTATCGATAGTATCTATATAGGTCACACTCTAAATCATGAAAAGCGCTGGTTGTAAAAGCTACATGAATAAATGATATTTGAAATTCTGAGCCATCTGATTGTTTTAAAAAGTAGAGTAAACACTAAGGCATTGAAGCAATATATGTATCGCACATGCCAATATATACGAACACGCCGTCTCATTCAGCGCATGCGTACAAGTAGCCTTCTTATTATTGTTGAACACAAAATAAACTGAGTTGTTTGTTCATTTCCAAGAACGTTGTTTGTTTATTTAAATATGCATTTCTATAATTATGTGTTAAATAAGCACTATTTTTAAAACTACCTTCATAAACTATATATCCGGGAAACAGGATTTTTCAATGGTAAATAAAAATAAATAAAACTTCCTTTCAAACCAGGTTAAGAATACTGATATTACATGCGAATACTGGCTTTGATAGGGAATTTTCAGTTAATACAAACAGGTAAGGCACCTGTCTTAAACTGTATCCCAAACTATTGAAACAAACTTACTTGACTGAACGAACAGTTTTATATTGTCTCTATCGCATGAACGAGGATTTTACATGGGAAAAGACCTATCAAAATGAATTGTCTGTAAAATATTTATTTTTTTGACCAATAATCAAAAATAAAATATTTAATAAAAGAACAAAACATTCCATTGCATTGCTGCGTAATTTAATTATAGTTTATTCAGGTGAAACTTGATGCATTGAATGCAACTTATATTTTTATTTTGCTTTATCTCATATTCGCACAGTGTGTATGTGGCTCTTGTCTTTATTAACCAGAATGATGTTTAGAAAATACAAGTGAAGAGTTTATTTTTGTAAAAATGTTATTTAATTCTACGTTACTGTAACTGTACGATTTCAATCAGTGTGTTAATTGATTTTTTTCTGGATGTGTTTTCATGTGAAATAAAGAATTTCTGAAATAAAGAATTGTTTCAACAATGTGTTACTTCATTATACTTATTTAAAACAAATGCCAAAATTAATGCAAAACAGTCCTTGATATCGTCAGTGTATATTGTCGCACAAGTATATTACATGGTCCTATAGAGAAGCAATAACGCCACTGGCTGTAGAAGTATTACAGTGTCCAATAGAGACTCCGTAACATCATTGATTGTAGAAGTATTACAGGGTCATATAGAGACACAATAACGTCACTGATTACAGAAGTATTATAGGGTCCTATAGAGACCCAATAACGTCACTGACTGTAGAAGCATTAAATGGTTCTATAAAGACACAATAACTTCACTGATTGTAGAAGTATTACAGGATCCTATAGAGGCACAATAACGTCACTGACTGTAGAAGCATTAAATGGTCCTATACAGAAACACTAACGTCACTGACTGTAGAAATATTACAGGGTCGTCCTATAGAGGCACAATAACGTCACTGACTGTAGAAGTATTGCATGGTCCAACAGAGACACACTAACATCACTGATTGTAGAAGTATTACAGGATCCTCTAGAGACACAATAACGTCACTGACTGTAGAAACATTAAATGGTCTTATAAAGACACAATAACGTCACTGACTGTACAAGTATTGCATGGTCCAATAGAGACACACTAACATCACTGATTGTAGAAGTATTACAGGATCCTATAGAGACACAATCACGTCACTGATTGTAGAAGCATTAAATGGTCCTATACAGGCACACTAACGTCACTGATTGTAGAAATATTACAAGGTCGTCCTATAGAGGCACAATAACATCACTGACTGTAGAAGTATTGCATGGTCCAATAAAGACACACTAACATCACTGATTGTAGAAGTATTACATGATCCTATAGAGACACAATAACGTCACTGACTGTAGAAACATTAAATGGTCCAATAAAGACACAATCACGTCACTGACTGTAGAAGTTTTACAGGGTCATATAGAGACTCAAAAACGTCACGGATTTTAGAGGTATTACATGGCCATATAGAGACACAATAACATCACTGACTGTAGAAGTATTACATGGTCATATAAAGACACAATAACATCACTGTGTGTAGAAGTATTACATGGTCATATAGAGACACAATAACGTCACTGATTGTAGAAGTATTATATGGTCATATAGAGACACAATAACATCGCTGAATGCAGAAGTATTATATGGTCATATAGAGACACACTAACGTCACTGACTGTAGAAGTATTATATGGGCATATAGAGACACAATAACATCGCTGACTGTAGAAGTACAACATAATCGTGTAGAGACACAATAATGTCAGTGACCGCATACGTATGACTTGGTGTTATAGAGACACAATAACGTCACTGATTGTAGAAGTATTACATGGTCATATAGACGCACAATAAAGTCACTGACTGTAGAAGTATTACATGGTCATATAGAGGTACAATAAATTCACTGACTGTAAAATTATTACATGGTCATATAGAGGTACAATAACGTCACTGACTTTAGAAGTATTGAATGGCGCTAAACAAACACAACAACGTCACTGATTGTAGAATCATTACATGGCCACATAGAGAATCAGTAATGTCACTGGCTGTATAAGTATTACATGGTCCAAAAGTGACACAGTAACATCACTGATTGAAGTATTACATGGTCATATAGACGCAAATAAAGTCACTGACTGTAGAAGTATTACATGCTCATATAGACGCAAATAAAGTCACTGACTGTAGAAGTATTACATGCTCATATAGACGCAAATAAAGTCACTAACTGTAGAAGTATTACATGGCGCTATACACACACAACAACGTCACTGATTGTAGAATGATTACATGGCCACATATAGAATCAGTAACGTCACCGACTGTAGAATTAGTACATAGTCCAAAAGAGACACAGTAACATCACTGATTGTAGAAGTAATACATGGTCATATAGAGACACAAAAACGTCACTGACTGCAGAAGTATTACATGGTCCTATAGAGACTCAGTTACGTCACTGACTGTAAAAGTATTACATGGTCTGACAGACACATTAACATCGCTGATTGCAGAAATCAGAAATGTTATATGGTCCAAGAGACCCAATAACGCCACTGATTGTAGAAGTAATACAAGGTCATATAGACGCACAATAACGTTACAGATTGTAGAAGTATTACATAGTCTCAGTTACGTTACTGACTGTATAAGTATTACACGGTCCTATAGAGACTCGGTAACGTCACTGATTTAGAAGTATTCCATGGTCCTATAGAGACCCAATATTGTCACTGATTGTAGAAGTATGAATGGTCCTATAGAGAAACAAGTATGTCACTGATTGTAGAAGTATTACATGGTCATACAGAGGCCCAATATCATCACTGATTTTAGAAGTATTACATGGTTCTATAAAAACAATAACATCACTGATCATAGAAGTATTACATGGACCTATATAGACACAATAAATTCACTGATTGTAGAAGTATTGCTTAGTCATACAGAGACACAATAAATTCACTGTTTGTAGAAGTATTGCTTAGTCATATAGAGACACAATAACGTCACTGATTGTAGAAGTATTGCTTAGTCATACAGAGACACAATAAAGTCACTGATTGTAGAAGTATTGCTTAGTCATATAGCGACACAATAATGTCACTGATTGTAGAAGTATTGCTTAGTCATATAGAGACACAATAAAATCACTGATTGTGGAAATATTGCTTAGTCGTATAGAGACACAATAACGTTACTGACTGTAGAAGTATTGCTTAGTCATACAGGGACACAGTAAGGTCACTGATTGTAGAAGTATTGCTTAGTCATATAGAGACACAATAACGTTACTGACTGTAGAAGTATTGCTTAGTCATACAGGGACACAGTAAGGTCACTGATTGTAGAAGTATTGCTTAGTCATATAGAGACACAATAACGTCACTGATTGTAGAAGTACTGCTTAGTCATATAGAGACACAATAAAGTCACTGATTGTAGAAGTATTGCTTAGTCATATAGAGACACAATAACGTTACTGATTGTAGAATTATTGCTTAGTCATATAGAGACACAATAGAGTCACTGATTGTAGAATTACTGCTTACTCATATAGAGACAGAATAGAGTCACTGATTGCTTAGTGATATAGAGACACAAAAAAGTCACTGATTGTAGAAGTATTGCTTAGTCATATAGAGACAAAATAACGTCACTGACTGTGGAAGTACTGCTTAGTCATATAGAGACACAATAAAGTCACTGACTGTGGAAGTATTGCTTAGTCATATAGAGACACAATAAAGTCACTGATTGTAGAAGTATTGCTTAGTCATATAGAGACACAATAGAGTCACTGATTGTAGAATTACTGCTTACTCATATAGAGACACAATAACGTTACTGATTGTAGAAGTATTGCTTAGTCATATAGAGACACAATAGAGTCACTGATTGTAGAAGTACTGCTTACTCATATGGAGACACAATAACGTTACTGATTGTAGAAGTACTGCTTAGTCATATAGAGACACAATAAAGTCACTGATTGTAGAAGTATTGCTTAGTCATATAGAGACACAATAACATCACTGACTGTGGAAGTACTTCTTAGTCATATAGAGACACAATAAAGTCACTGACTGTGGAAGTATTGCTTAGTCATATAGAGACGCAATAAAGTCACTGATTGCAGAAGTATTGCTTAGTCATATAGAGACGCAATAACGTCACTGATTGTAGAAGTATTGCTTAGTCATATAGAGACGCACTAACGTCACTAATTGTAGAAGTATTGCTTATTCATATATAGACACAATAACGTCACTGATTGTAGAAGTATTGCTTAGTCATACAGAGACACAATAAATTCACTGATTGTAGAAATATTGCTTAGTCATAAAGAGACACAATAAATCCACTGATTGTAGAAGTATTGCTTAGTCATATAGAGACACAATAAAGTCACTGATTGTAGAAGTATTGCTTAGTCATACAGAGACACAATAAAGTCACTGATTGTAGAAGTATTGCTTAGTCATATAGAGACACAATAATGTCACTGATTGTAGAAGTATTACTTAGTCATATAGAGACACAATAAAATCACTGATTGTGGAAGTATTGCTTAGTCATATAGAGACACAATAACGTTACTGATTGTAGAAGTATTGCTTAGTCATATAGAGACACAATAACGTTACTGAGTGTAGAAGTATTGCTTAGTCATATAGAGACACAATAACGTTACTGATTGTAGAAGTATTGCTTAGTCATATAGAGACACAATATCGTCACTGACTGTAGAAATATTGCTTAGTCATATAGAGACACAATAACGTTACTGACTGTAGAAGTATTGCTTAGTCATATAGAGACACAATAAAGTCACTGATTGTGGAAGTATTGCTTAGTCATATAGAGACACAATAACGTTACTGACTGTAGAAGTATTGCTTAGTCATACAGAGACACAATAACGTCACTGATTGTAGAAGTATTGCTTAGTCATACAGAGACACAATAATGTCACTGATTGTAGAAGTATTGCTTAGTCATATAGAGACACAATAACGTCACTGATTGTAGAAGTACTGCTTAGTCATATAGAGACACAATAAAGTCACTGATTGTATAAGTATTGCTAAGTCATATAGAGACACAATAATGTTACTGATTGTAGAAGTATTGCTTAGTCATATAGAGACACAATAACGTCACTGACTGTAGAAATATTGCTTAGTCATATAGAGACACAATAAAGTCACTGATTGTAGAAGTATTGCTTAGTCATATAGAGACACAATAAAGTCACTGATTGTAGAAGTACCGCTTAGTCATATAGGGACACAATAACGTTACTGATTGTAGAAGTATTGCTTAGTCATATAGAGACACAATAAAGTCACTGATTGTAGAAGTATTGCTTAGTCATACAGAGACACAATAAAGTCACTGATTGTGGAAGTATTGCTTAGTCATGTAGAGACACAATAACGTTACTGACTGTAGAAGTATTGCTTAGTCATATAGAGAAACAAAAAAGTCACTGACTGTAGAAGTATTGCTTAGTCATATAGAGACACAATAAAGTCACTGATTGTAGAAGTATTGCCTAGTCATATAGAGACACAATAACGTCACTGATTGTAGAAGTAGTACATCCTCATTTAGAGACAAAATAGTGTCGCTGGGTGTAGAATTATTACATGGTCCTATAGAGACATAATAATGTCACTGATTATAGAAGTATTGCATAGTCATATTGACACAATGGTTTATTATATAGACACTACCAAAATTATATATTTTAATGAATAAGAGAGGTAAATCATGTAAATACAATACAACACAATATGTATCATACAACAATGGCAGTAACAGTAACTGATTGAAGTATTTGATAGAAGAGTCAGGTTATATATATTTCCTACAACGACTGACTCGTTATCTCTATTCGACATTCGAACCAACTTGAGGCTCTTGCCAAATAACTAATATCTAAATGTATCGATCAGAACAAAGGTATTTATTTTACAACCTGCACCATATAATTAATATACACTGTTATGCCCTGGTTTGTTTCACGTTTAAACTCCCCGCCTCCTCCCCCACCACCAATACCCACGAACATTTAACGAGGAAAAACACTTACTCGATGGTTGATGAATGTTGTTTAGGTCAGGCGAACTTATGCGACAGTGCCATATCCAAAGTTCTGGAACTGTCAGAGTCGGAACATCAATGGTGGTACTTCAGAACATCAATGGTGGTACTTCAGACAGAACATCAATGGTGGTACTTCAGAACATCAATGGTGGTACTTCACACTTTTTCTTGAAGTCTAGGGGTCTGACTTAAAAATAACAGCGATATTTTCTATTATTAAGTGCCTAAAATTAATGAATGAACCTAAACATTACTGCTTCTTTACAAGAAAATTCATTCTGCATAGTAATGTGCTATCTTAGGCTAGGCACCAGGGTTAATTTAAGGATTGCACGCTCGCTTACATTCAAATTGTATGGTGAATTAAAGTTTTAGACTTTAACAACGCGATACTAACATCATATTTTGACTGATATATAACATTGTTATCATGAACTGGAATGCTTTTTAAAATTTAGGAAGTTTCTAGAAATACTGATGTTCCCCCTTTAACATCAGACGTATACATATACAAGAACGCCTTCATCGCCAATGTGTATTCCGACTCAGCAAATATCTCAGTACTAACTACTCTGTATAGGACAATCACCAGCAAACACAGTCATCAGACCATTTTGATCGTAAATCAATTTCTTAAATGCTTCACCATTAATTACACTTTTCAAATAAACGTGATTTCATTTCATTTTCTTATACATTTGATATTTCTGCACTACGTGCACACATAATTGTCTACATTGAATGCTTAGGTGAAAAAAGTGAACGATTTTAAAATTCGAGACTTATCGTGTAATAAAACAGGGCCCAGTTGTGTTTCCTGTCACATATAGATAACAAATGAGTATCATCTGAGATATTCGCCATTGAACCTCAGTTGAACACAATTTTAGAGAGACAGTATATGAATATTCACCTATTGTCGATGTTTTTCATACAAATGTTGCCTCACCAAACAATAATTATAATGGATTCTATAAAGTAGATATTGTCGTTAGGAGTTGTTTGTGGCACAACATCATATTCAGAAATGGATGACGTTTGATGTTTGTCTTATATCGCTTGTGACAAGTCATTTAATACATACATAGCGGATTTCTAGCTTTTTGTTGATATATTCATATATACATGATCATCTGTGTGTTATATTTATATCTCCTAAGGATACAGATTTATACAAATTTATAGTTTTCTGCAAATATGTTTCCAACTCTTTGTAACATCTTTCAAATTCTATATAAGCCATGCCTACTGTACAATAGGTGCGATTTAGATATTGTTTTTACTAACGCCGCCTTGTTTGTTATGGGAGATTTCTTTACTTACACTGTTCCGTTTCAAAAAAATGGCCATATGTTACTTAATAGTGTTGTTTTAAATGTGTGTTTGAATGACTGCAATTGGTGTATTCTACACTTTCTCCTCGACTTGTGCATATACGTTTGTGATAAAAAGGGGCAAAGAAATAACTATTAAAAGGAAATATAGCAGACGCGGAGAAAGGATGTCAATTGTCGACCTTAGACCTCAGTTTTGTCTTTCACGATAGAGACATAAAATACATGTTTGGGACTAACACTGAGATTCTCATTACTGCAATTTATGTTGTAATATCTTTCAAGGGGTCAAGTTACAGAGCTGTCAAGACCAGGAATACTCAATTTTTACCTTCGACCCTTTGGTATGAGCTTTGAATTGATCAACGACCCGAGAATCAAACTGACTTCTTGTGGTTAACATCTCTGCCAAGTTTTATCTTCAGATCTGATTGAGTTCAGAGATATGATGATTACTGGGAATAATTATCATGTTCTCAATCCACATTCAATATATTAACTCGAACGGTGTTCGAAGGGTTTTCCACGGAACACTTGTGTCGCCTGTATTGTTCCACGGAACACTTTGTGTCGTATTCATTGTTCCAAGGAACACTTGTGTCACCTGCATTGTTCCACGGAACACTTGTGTCGCCTGCATTGTTCCACGGAACACTTGTGTCGCCTGCATTGTTCCACGGAACACTTGTGTCGCCTGCATTGTTCCACGGAACACTTGTGTCGCCTGCATTGTTCCAAGGAACACTTGTGTCGCCTGCATTGTTACACGGAACACTTGTGTCGTCTGCATTGTTCCACGGAACACTTGTGTCGCCTGCATTGTTCCACGGAACACTTGTGTCGCCTGCATTGTTCCACGGAACACTTGTGTCGCCTGCATTGTTACACGGAACACTTGTGTCGCCTGCATTGTTCCAAGGAACACTTGTGTCGCCTGCATTGTTCCACGGAACACTTGTGTCGCCTGCATTGTTCCACGGAACACTTGTGTCGCCTGCATTGTTCCACGGAACACTTGTGTCGCCTGCATTGTTCCACGGAACACTTGTGTCGCCTGCATTGTTCCACGAAACACTTGTGTCGCCTGCATTGTTCCACGGAACACTTGTGTCGCCTGCATTGTTACACGGAACACTTGTGTCGCCTGCATTGTTCCAAGGAACACTTGTGTCGCCTGCATTGTTCCACGGAACACTTGTGTCGCCTGCATTGTTCCCGGAACACTTGTGTCGCCTGCATTGTTCCAAGGAACACTTGTGTCGCCTGCATTGTTCCACGGAACACTTGTGTCGCCTGCATTGTTCCACGGAACACTTGTGTCGCCTGCATTGTTCCACGGAACACTTGTGTCGCCTGCATTGTTGCAAGGAACACTTGTGTCGCCTGCATTGTTTCCACGGAACACTTGTGTCGCCTGCATTGTTCCACGGAACACTTGTGTCGCCTGCATTGTTCCAAGGAACACTTGTGTCGCCTGCATTGTTCCACGGAACACTTGTGTCGCCTGCATTGTTCCACGGAACACTTGTGTCGCCTGCATTGTTCCAAGGAACACTTGTGTCGCCTGCATTGTTCCACGGAACACTTGTGTCGCCTGCATTGTTCCAAGGAACACTTGTGTCGCCTGCATTGTTCCACGGAACACTTGTGTCGCCTGCATTGTTCCACGGAACACTTGTGTCGCCTGCATTGTTCCACGGAACACTTGTGTCGCCTGCATTGTGCTTATTTCAGCAAGGACAATCTAAAGTTTGAAGACAAATGGTGCAATCCTTCGCGAATTATGGAGAAGAGTAAACAAAAAATTGTAAAGGTTTTATGAAAAGGGTGACTGATAAGAATGAGCTGTATAAAGTTTCATGACCGTAGGTCAGTATTTTGCAAGTAATGAAGTTGGTTAGGTTGCAAGTTCAAGTTTTATGAAAAGGGAAATAACTCTCCCAAAATCAAAGTCAAAGTTATTGGACATGTGCAACGAAATTCATGGGGGCTTACATGAATATATCTGTGAAGTTTCATGAAAATAGGTCAACTTCTTCTCAAATTGTGGCCAAGGTTAGGCTGCAGGTTAAAGTGTGATGGATGACGTACAACCTAAGGCCAAACAAAAACAAAATGAAAGTCAGGAGTTATTGAACATTCCTTGAGGTAAGATGAAGATGTTTGTGAAGTTTTATGAACATATGTCAACTACTATAATAAACTTACAAGTTCTAGTCAAGGTTAGATTGCAGGTTACAGTGTGACTGACGACAATAGACGAACAACAGCCAATTGACAAAGTGATCCCTAAGTGTCTGCTATGCAGTGCAGGTGACACAAACTATGGTATTCAGTTTCTTGTTACAAAATATAATATCCGGAATTGGTCCGAATAGGTGTTCCATGTAGGTACAAACATGGCAGGTCAAGTTTCCTATTAAAAACAAAAGTTGCACTCATTTGTTTTTACAAATTCAACCAGAGTGCAGTGGTGTAGAGGTTAGAGTGTCTGGCCTGCAATTGGGTGATCCTGGGTTCGAGTTTAAAATGGTAGTAGTTACTTGTAACCCTTGTTAGACAAGCAAGTAATGTATAGTACTATAGCTGGTTGGCCCGGTGTGAGAAAAAAAGTGACTGGGTGGGGTACCATGTACTACAGTGTAGTATTCCAGCGTGGCAGCACTATATCCGCGTCAAGTAGACTCGATAGATACATAGCACTACACACAATCACTCACACAGAAGTCCACACTCCATTGTGCCCAGCTTGACCGGGATTCTCCGGTGGTTATCAGGATGCAGGACTATAATCCTTATAATCATGCACGCATGCAAGCACACAAACACTGATTTTCATTCTCTAAGTTGCCCGTGCTGAAAATAGTAACTACAAGTATGTACCTAAAACATGTGACATGTAAAACCCATGAGATGCCTTTTCCGGAGTAACACCATAAGAGGGAAGTTCTATACCTCATGTTGGTAATAACAACTGGTTATTTCTTTTGCCAATCCCAACTGGGGCCCCGGATAAGGAAAGGTCACATTACCTTCGTAAAATGTTGGGGTGGGAATAAAAGCAAAGAACATAGTAAAGGAATAACAGTTTAATAGAAAACATAAACAATAAAAACAAGGATAATATAAATTTATAAATAAGACATAAATAGTTATAGATTATTTCATTATTTGGGCATGATAAACTATGCACATTTAACATTGGTAATTTATTTACAGAAGACACAAAAAATACCGACATAACCTGTGGCAGTATTTGTTTACTTGAACAGTGATTTAGGATAGTCAGTTAATTCCAATTTCTGTCTGAAGCTGGCTATAACACAACAATATTTTATACCCGTTACACATACAATTACCCCAACACATTTTTGTGTAATTTGTGTTTGTTTAAATGGTTTTATGTTATATTTAGTGCACGATAGAACATACAGGACAGTCAAAAAAAATTGTGGTATAGGCAGATCACCCTATTTTTCCTGGGTAGAACCAGTACTGTATACACACACCCCACCCCTAAACCCACCATCCGTAAGAATCCACTTAAAGTAGCTATCCCTCCAACAACAGCCGAATTTACAACAGATGTACACCATTTCTAAACCTACTGACAATGAGGTCTATATTTGGAGAATCCAAACTCTATAGACACAAATTGTATAAACAGCTTTAATCAGCCAGGCCAAACCCCAAAACTGGAGCGTTGAATTCAGAGTTACCAACTCATAATTCATTTTACGCATATTCAATCACGGGTATTTTAAGAACCCGTGAAAAATACTATACTTTTAATCGGCACATATACATCATTATATGACCTGAACACCTGGAAAGAGTTTTGATAAACGTTTTTTAGTGTAATATTGCTGTTATTTGGTGGGTTAGTTTCTTTAAAAAGTCGAGCTCCCAGTGTAAAGTGAGTAACACTTTATTAATTTGCTACTTTGTTATTGCTATAACCTACTCTAATTACTCAATTATAAACCATGATTTTCTTACTTTTGAATATGTAACAATGAAAAAAAAGCTCATCAAAAATCTTTGTGTGTACGTCCTTACAGTTGGGTAGACTTAGATTTTATGGTGCACCAACACAAAAAGGTTATATGGCACCAACATGAATGTACATTCCAGGACCCGCCTCCATTTACATAGATAAAAATATGCAGAATAGGCATAGAACCTTCCCACATGCAGAACTGCAAAGTTGCTGCAAATTCTATTGTAAACACTTTTTTTTGTTGGAGCAACATTGTTTTCTGCCACCACTCAAGTAGCACCTGAACTAATACAGGGATGATGATGTAGACATTTAACCCTTATCCCCTTATCCCGCTCTGAATGTATAATGGACTGTCCTTTCTTTAAATTTAGACCATTCCATTTATGTTACAAAGGGGTGTTTTGGAGAAATGACTGATGAGCAGCCGGACATAGTTACTCGCAGGCTGATCTGAGTTTACAATGGACGCAAAGGCTATTGTAGTCCCCCTTAGCAGGCTAAGGATTAATAAACATGACAAAAATGACAAAGAAACATGACTTCGGAGTGATTTTACCCCTCCGTCTGGATAAACATTGGCCAGGACCACACAGGGATCTTCCTTCTGTTAAATACAACACAATTTACAAAATACAGTTGTAGTCACTACAGAGCAATACTGTAATACAACGAGCTTGGAATGGTACTTAATAAAATAGTTTCAGTGGGTTTTTGCTATGCTATGAATATCAGATGGATGGGATTTGAAGATCGTAGAACATGTGGTTCCAAGTATATTTTGACTGTACTGAACTGAATTGGGATTTTAAGGCACACCAACACATGAAAGGTTATATGGCACCTAACAGAAATGAACATGCCAGGCTCATCCTCCATGTACATCGAGATAAAACATGGAGAATGGGCCTAGAACCTTCTCACCTGCAGATTTGCTCAAAATTCTATTGTAGACACTCCATTTACGCTGGAGCCACGTTTATTGTTTTTCTGCCATTGCTCTAGTGATATGAGAAAGATGGCACCTGAAACAATGCAGGGGTCATGATGAAGACCTTTAATGAGCATGAACAAAAAATGATAAAATGAACATGAATTTGGGAGGGATTCTACCCCTCTGCATACCACTCCAACGGGATCTGCAGTGGCCCTATTCTTTGCCTGTATTGAAATGTGGGGATTAACGGTTCTTTGAACCGTCTTTAAATAGTATCATGTTATCAGGGCCCTTAAGCCAGCCAATCAGAAGGCAAGAATGTCATCAATAAAGGCAGTTTAGGTATTGGGTACATACAGTGTCCTAAACATGCTAAATTCCCACACAACAGTTCATTCTCCATGCTTAAATTTTACAATGGATTAAATCCCATCGACAGTCTAAGACTGCATAGATATGCAAACCAAACTGCTTTTAATAAGTAAGAAATAATGATGCATACCTAGGACAACTAAAATCATAATCGTTTATGCAACAAAAAAACACATATTGAATACATACAAAAATGCATTTGTTTAGTCTAAATCTAAATAAATGACTTCAGTCACTAGTGGGACAACTAAAACTCGTTTTCATTTTTATAAACCAAAATATATGGTGAAAATGCATTTTTAAAGCATAAGTCTAAATACATGACTTGAGTTGCTAGGACAACTAAATTCATAATATTTTTTACAAAAAGCAAAATATAGACAAAAACACATTGTTTTGAACATAAATCTAAATAAATACTAAAATGTATATAAATAGTGTTAAAAATATTTGTGGAGAATTGTTATAGCTGTGTTATTTGTAACAGCACTATTGTCAAATTTCATTTATTTATATGTCTACCTTTTTTTAAAAATTGTACACGAAAAACAATTTTACAAAATCAAAAATAAAAGTCAGTCGAGGACCTGCAAATCAGTTTACTCTGATCGTTTATTTTGTATTAAAAACTGTTTGTGTTAACACATCCATACCTAAGAATTAATGGTTATTAATTAAAAACTACCTCCTGTAAAACCACTGTGACATATTTGAATTGTTGCGTCATTCATGATGTCAAATAGGCATCTCTGCGCAGAGTATTTTCAAAACTAAGAAGTAATGAATTTGGAACTGCATTATGTTGTGGAACACTGAAAAACAGACACTGTTCCACCTTATTCAGAAACTAGTTGAATATCAGAACTATAGACTAACATATATCTAGATTTAGCACAGGTCACGAATGTCTCATTGATTGTCCAAGGAATGGACGTCCACTCACTGACAACTACGATTTCATTTATCTACTCATTTAGTTCTGGGTACATAGACATGGAACATGTTTGAGACACACAGAAAAATATTTTGAAAAGATGTTCCTTTATTGTTACCCACTAGTTATGAATTTGGTGTAATCTGCAATTTGGGGATATTTATTCAGCTGTAACACTGATCCAGTTCTGTTCCATGGATGTTGGAAGTTTGTTACATTATTCAGTTTCATCATAAGAAATTTTGCATACTGGTTGTGTACAAGTTATCGTCATTCACCAGATTTCGTCATTATCAATAAAAAGCTCGATGTTGTGATTATTTTTCGACCCCACTTTACAAATCACTACACACTATCATCAGACGATTGGAGATGAAAAAAAGTTTAGAAATGTTAACATACACTCTCAAACCTACTCGTTTACCTATATAAATACCATTATAAACAAAACACAATCGGGGGAATCACGCGCTAATGCGCATGCGCAGGAAAATTTCCTGTTAAAATAGTTGACCTTTTACAACGAACCATTGATGCCCAAAAAACTGAGAGCATGTGCTACACATTTTCAGCCAAGGGAGACAACTAGTTCATGTCAATCAATTTAAATTTGTGGACAGTTATGTCCCTTTACATTATGAAAACGTAGAAGTGAAGTAAATTACATCCGATACCTACAGCTGAAAAACATTTTAAATTGTAGATATAGTTTTTTTCTAGATAATTTTTTTGTGTATTCATATGCAATGGTTTATTTATGTTTTAATTAATAACTATACACACGTTTTCATCATTCCAAACATGGATTATTCGGTATTAAACTGAACATGACGATAACTACTACATTCGACTCAGACGACCGGCCCAAGTCAGTCTATATTTAGTAATGGTCACGTGCCACTTTTTACTTAGAATAGGAACAATGTAAACACAGAATATTTACAGCAAAGGAGTAAGCTTCTCTACCGGGAAAAATATTTATGAGATGACTAGTTTTGATTTAGATATATTAAAGAATCAACATAAAAATGACGATATCTGGTATACAGCCAGAATAAAACTTGGTTGGTTTTGTATAATTCTGAATAAAATATGGTTGAAATGCAATTTTACAATGTTCAGTATGACATTTTCTGACAAACTTTTTGAACTCCCTTAGTAAAACAAAATGAGATACAGTATTGAACATAAAATATAGCATTTACATATTTATGAAAACATAGCTGCTATGGCATTGAATAAGCAATACATGATATTAACAATTCTTAGAGACGGTACATGATTATTATTGACATCTGGAGTATTCCATCAAGATTATAAGAATCCAACACGACTGTATATGCATGTGAGATGGGACGAGATCCCAAATGATACGCATGATGGGTTCTTATATTTATGCATACCGGATACAGTTATAAGTGTTTTACATGATGGAAAGCCTGATCTTGCACATGGGGGCAGATAAAAAGCATGCGCATCAACGAAGACATCGATAACGTCAACAGTTGCATGACATTGTATAAATAAACATGCAAAACGTAGTTTGCAACGCTATGCTAATGGTAACCAAGAAAAAAAATGATCATGGGTATTGGTTTCAGATAGGTAAATTCCAACTGTTTTAATCGAAACTTTGGCAGAGTCTCAGTTCCAACAAAAACAATTATACCTCATGTTGCAATTTTCGATCTTCACCGCATGCCCATGAAAGATTAATACAATCTCGATCAGGTCCAATGGGAGACAACTCTGTCTGGGAACTGGGACGACTGGTGTACATGCATAGTCTCCCAACCTTCCAGGATGTGTTAATGATATATGCATCAAAATTATCATAAATGAATACCAACAAGTTTCGGTTAATTCAAAATAATAGTACAGCATAGTGTAACAAAAACATCAGTTGACAATACTTGAGTATGGGGTAAATAATGCCGATATAGTTAAAAAAAGAGAAGGAAATATTGAGTTCTACTTTGCAGTAAATAAGTTCAAGTACATTTTTATATTTCTTATTTGAGATCGTATCTTTTAAATAACAAATCTTATTTTGATAATTGGTTTTAAGTAAACTGTACAAAAAACTTTTTTTCTCCAATTCTTCTGTAATATATCTCTGGACAACCCACACAGTTTATGTTGACTCTGGGTCTGTGAATGACGTAGATGTCACATCTAGGGATACACCAAACTCCTCTTCCCAGGGTTCCCTGATGGCATCCACCAGGGATTTCACACTCTTAGTCGTTACCATGGAGATCATCCACACAGGCTTCGCGTTGTTGATGTCTGAGTTCTCGAAGAAAGTGAGTCGCAGTTCCGTTGGGTTGTACTCATTGAACATCTGTGAAAAATGAATTAAATATTGGTTTTATGGCAATCTTATTATCTGGATTATTTACAGCTAGTGATAGTATCATACGCAGACAGCGAGAGAGTATATAAAGACAAGTCCTGCACCAAATAACAATAAGGATGAAACAGATTTTATTATAAACAATGAACTTAAGACATGAATTAAATTTTGTTAAACGGTTCATTGACACATTAGGTTATTAAGAGCCTTCCCAGAGAGAGGGGCAAAATACATAGGAATCTGCGAACCTGCCCTACTCTTACTAAAGAAAAGATTCCAAATGTTCTTTCATGTGCTCTGAGGATAGACTCTGCGACATGTGACCGCCTGGTTTACTTCCCATCAGATAGAAGAGGCTAAGAAAAAGTGTCTTGCCCAATAACATGCCCAGGAACTAACTGACAAAACATGCGGGTGAGGCTTGCACTCTGGGTCTCTGATTTCAAGTCCACCATGCAACCACTTCATACCACTAATGAACACTGACTTAGGTCAACCACTTCATACCCCTAATGAACACTGACTTAGGTCAACCACTTCATACCACTAATGAACACTGACTTAGGTCAACCACTTCATACCACTAATGAACACTGACTTAGGTCAACCACTTCATACCACTAATGAACACTGACTTAGGTCAACCACTTCATACCACTAATGAACACTGACTTAGGTCAACCACTTCATACCCCTAATGAACACTGACTTAGGTCAACCACTTCATACCACTAATGAACACTGACTTAGGTCAACCACTTCATACCACTAATGAACACTGACTTAGGTCAACCACTTCATACCACTAATGAACACTGACTTAGGTCAACCACTTCATACCACTAATGAACACTGACTTAGGTCAACCACTTTATACCCCTAATGAACACTGACTTAGGTCAACCACTTCATACCACTAATGAACACTGACTTAGGTCAACCACTTCATACCATTAATGAACACTGACTTAGGTCAACCACTTCATACCACTAATGAACACTGACTTAGGTCAACCAGTGCATATAAGGTAGCAACTTGGAGTTGAACGACAGATGGTGTTCATGTTAACAATTAAACATGCTGAAAGAAATTTTAGATTGGTTGGTTTACAGTTTTTAGCTCTACTGGCCATGGGCCAGCAGAGCTTATGGGATGGCGAGCTGTCCGTCGTCCGTCCGTTAACTTTTACCTCGTTAAGATGATAGGGCCTTCATTTTTCATTTGATCTTTACCGAACTTTAACAGATTGTTAACATCAATGAAAGCTAGGACAAGTTCGAAAACCAGCCAGATCGGACCAGTAACAGCGGAGTTATGGCCCTTGATTTAGTTAAAAATGTTATATTTTGCCTCGTTAAGACAAAAGGGCCTTCATTTTTTCATCCAATCTTTCTTTACCAAACTTTAACAGATTGATAATATCAATGAAAGCTCGAATATGTTCGAAAACCAGCCAGATTGGACCAGTAACAGCGGAGTTATGGCCCTTGATTTAGTTAAAAATGCTATATTTTGCCTCGTTAAGACAACAGGGCCTTCATTGTTCATCCGATCTTTACCAAACTTTACTTGATTGTTAATGGCAATGAAAGCTCGAAAATGTTCGAAATCAGCCAAATCGGACCAGTAACAGTGGAGTTATGGCCCTTGATTAGTTAAAAAATCTATATTTTGCCTCGTTAAGACGATAGGGCCTTCATCATCTTCGCGTTCCGGTTTACAGATTTTTGGCAGAGTTATGGCCCTTTGAAGGTTTTTGACACAAACATTTACGGGCTAATTCTACTGAACCCCTGGCTGGATTTCAACGAAACTTTACAGGGATGATCAGTACCAAGCCTAGTGGTACATATCATCACAGTGTCCTGGTTGAATGATTTTGGTGGAGTTATGTCCCTTTAAAGGTTTTAATACACAAACTTTGTCCTGACTAGTTCTCCTGAACCCCTGGCCGGATTTAAACGAAACTTTTTAGGGATGATCAGTTCCAGGTCTAGTTGTGCAAATCATCGCCGTGTTCCGGTTGAATGATTTTTGGCAGAGTTATGGCCCTTTAAAGGTTTTAATACACAAACTTTGTCTGGATTAGTTCTTGTGACCCCTCGCCAGATTTCAACGAAACTTTACAGGGATGATCAGCATCAAGCCTAGTTGTGCATATCATCTTCACGTTCCGGTTTACAGATTTTTGGCAGAGTTATGGCCCTTTAAAGGTTTCTGACACACAAACATTTTCCGAGCTAATTCTCCTGAACTGGATTTCAACGAAACTTGACAAGGATGATCAGTATCAAGCCTAGTTGTGCATATCGTCGCCATATTCCAGTTGAATGATTTTGGCAGAGTTATGGCCCTTTATATGTTTTAATAGACATACTTTGTCCAGATTAGTCTCTTCTGAACTCCTTGCCGGATTTCAATCTCAGTACCAAACCTAGTTGAACATATCATTGCCATGTTCTGGTTGAATGAATTTTGGCAGTTATGACTCCTTAAAGATTTTAATACACTAACTTTGTACAGACTAGTTCTCCTGAACCTCTGGCTGGATTTCAACAAAACTTGGCAGGGATGATTAGTACCAAGCCTAGTTCCATATATCATCGCCATGTTCCGGTTGAATGATATTATACATAAACTTTATGTTTAGCCAGTAGAGCCTCCACAGGCCCTCTTGGCCTCTTGTTTTAAGATTCTTAAAGGTTTGTGTCTGCAAGAAACACCCGGTGTTTCTTAAAAAATAAAATAACTTGACAAGAGTTTGAAAAGCATATTGCCATTAAGTGAACTCGACCTTCACCTAGTGATATAAAATATCAAATGGTATCTATGACATTGTTACTTGGTGACATCTCAGTTCTGTTCACCGTGTCAATTTTAAAACGGCTAGACCAAATGTTTTTCAACCTATCCTTTAAAACAACACTGCATTTGCAAGAAAGGTTGCTAGATTATAACTTTGCTCAACATCTTTTAACAAGTAGTAATGCACTTACTAAAGATTCAATATTATTGATTTTCTCTCTCTGAATTACTGTGAATTGTCTCCCCCTGATACTCTCTGACAATGGAGACTGTAACCGTGGTAATGGCCATTGATGGTTCTCAGCTATCAAAATTAGATCAGTTGTGGTTACAACAAGGCTCCTCGTCTTGCCTTCCTCTGAAAAGGGTGAACATGAAATATATTCCTAATCATTTCAACAAAACCATCTAAAGATATCTATGACTCCCAATGGTGACCATTATGTATGCAGATGGCATGAGGTACCAATGGCGTCAACTGTCTGCCATGGGCACAGATGACATGAGGTACCAACAGCATCAACTGTCTGCCATGGGCACAGATGACATGAGGTACCAATGGCGTCAACTGTCTGTCATGGGCACAGATGACATGAGGTACCGACGGCGTCAACTGTCTGCCATGGGCACATACGGCATGAGGTACCAACGGTGTCAACTGTCTGTCATGGGCACAGATGGCATGAGGTACCAACAGCATCCACTGTCTGCCATGGGCACAGATGATATGAGGTACCAATGGCATAAACTGTTTGCCATGTGCACGGACACAGATGGCATGAGGTACCAATGGCATCAACTGTCTGCCATTTTGGTGACAAAAGGGAATGCATATTAAAGAAGTTTATATTTTTCTGTATTTCCCTCTATAAAACTATGTAATACCTATATTTGTGTAGTAATGCTTTGTAAAATTTGTATTACCGTGGCAGCTATTTGAAATATTGGACATCACACAGAAACATATTATATGTGTTTACCATTTATGGTGACTAAAAAGAAAAAAAAAAATATACTATTCATAAGCCTGTCTTGCTAATCATAATAAGAACCTGACAGCAATGGAGTCAAGGTCTACAACATATCCTTAAGTTTGTACCTTAATTCTTACAATCATAATCTGATAAATTAAACTAAACAGATATATATATATATATATATATAGTAATGTTTGTTTGAAGAAACACTTTTTAATTGTACAAGAAATGTGTTAATGGGACACAGATTCCCCCACTGAAAATAATCAGTGCAAAACAAAACAAAAAAGGACCGTAACACCTGATCAGGTAATACATGGTCGTTTTTGGTACTGAATCAATATGCACATGTTGATATCATAGGTAAACACCCTGCAAAGTTTCAAAACAATTGGTTGAAAACTGTGGGAGGAGACAGACACACAAACTATTTTAATGTAACATTTGACGAAAAAACTCCAGTAATACAAGATCGATTTCAATGCTGAATCGATATGCACATCTTGACATCATAGGTAAGCATCCTTTAAAGTTTGGAAACTGTGAAGAAAACCGTGGGAGGAGATAGACACAAACTATCAACGCAGACAGTCGCACGGACACTCGGACGGATGGCCAGACTGGCATGGCCAACACTATATGCTCCTCATCATTTGGTGGTAGGGGCATAAAAGTAAGTATTTCAGTAGCATATTATGTTGTTGAATCTGGCACCAGTCCAAGTTATTAAACTCACCAGCTTCCTCCTTCTCATCCATGTACTTCACAATGAGATATTTGACTAATGTCTGTGCCTCTGCATCATTATCATCAACATGATCTCCCTGCTGGATTACTGCCTCTATGTTGGCCAGTGTGGTGTGGTTGGACTTGGATATACCCTCCAACTTGTTGTTATCATGCATGGCTGCACTCTGTACAATACCTGAACAGTATCAAACATTATCAAGAATTAAAATGTGTAATGCGAAAGTTTGTAGTCCCTCCAGAATAGCAACCAACAGAGAATCTCCAAGGCTGGCCATTATATATGGGATCACCCAGTTTACATCCCCTTCCGATGGATGAGGCTAGGGAACGTGTCTTGCCTAAGGACTCACCGAAGTAACTCAGTGGCCTCAGTGAGGCTTAAACCCTTGACCTCCAGATACAGAGTTGAACATGCCATCCACTGGGCCACTGTGGCACATGAAGTTTTAACCCTTAACCCGCTACATATATATAATGGACTGTTCTTTCTTTAAAGAAAGACCATTCCATTTATGTGACAAAGGGGTGTTTTGAGGAAAATGACTGATCAGCCACCGAACATTAAAACCCCAGCCACTTCTAAAAACTCTGTATTGCAGGGATTAATAAACTCTGAACACAGATTAAATAGTACCTGAAATCAGTGTGAGGAACTTCTTGCATCTGCCTTCATCAGCTATTAGCAATGTATAACTGGAGCATGTTGTACCAAACTCTAGCCGCAGCGACTGATAACCTAGGCCTATATCTATGTACTGCAGCTCAGTGATTGGCTGATCTTCATAGCATTTTAACCAATCAGAGGATGCATTGCTGAAAAGCAAAAAAGCATTTTTCCATTTTTTAAATAAAAAGAACAGGGAAACAGAAACAACAACACATTTTGCCATGGTTTAGCAAATTATCACATAATGCCTGTTGTTATTCTATTTTAAAAGCAACCATTAACTATCAAAACAAGTATCCGCGGAGTCGTGTCTCAGCAAACAGCGAACTAACTTTATGAATTTCTAAGTCGGAAAAAGAGCTATAATTTTGCTAAAATGCTATATAGAGTTATGGAATTTGCATGTCTAAATGGCCTTAATGATACTGAAGACATATGCAAGCATGGAAGAATTACAATAAGCGCAAGGTTTAAGATATTAGAATATGTATAACTTAATAAAAAACTTTTTCTGTGTGTGTTTGTGGATGACTGTCATCCTTGAATGCAAATGTTCTATATTTACAACTAGTCTTACAATATTGTAAACAAACACGTTCAGATACTAGCACATTATTGTTAGGGTGACCAAATCCAATTTACCAAAAAAAACATGGGTTTAACGCCTGAAATATGCCTGCCCGTCCACCAAACGACATTCCCCAATCAAATAACCTGGAAAACCAGGTTAATACTATACCTGTCCAACTCTCCTTGCACTCTGAACAGCAGGACCCTGCCTGTGGATATTACCATCAAACTTGGGATTTCTTCTACATTCATGTACTGCACTATACTGCACTGTGAAAGACAAACACATACAGATAAATGTTACTATACAAGAGAGATATAACATAGACATTATTTAACTGCTGGGATCGATTATAGGGAAATCCTTCATGAGATGATAGGCATGTGGTTCTATTCACGAATGAGCGTAAGAGAGTGAGTGAAAAAACAACAAATGCCTACCATCGAGTGAAGGATTTCCATATAATTAATCACAACATATAAATTATCTATTTATTACATTTTTAATCAGATTATAAATATTATATGATTTTAACCACAATTATTCGCTTTATTTAGCTTTATTGGCGGATGACATCAGCGTCATCAACACATTATTGACGTCAAATCCCAATCTTTCGACCATCAAAACGTAAAAAAACTTAATTCCCCAACCCCCCGCCGAAACTTAAAAGGTTACTGTAACGCATATTTTGAGGTAACAGTGACCTATTTATCAGGGTATGGTCAGTGCTTGATGAGAGGAAGGTCCTGTTAAAGTTTGATGAAGATCGGACATGGTAATGCTGAAATATATAGAAAACACAAAATGTTGACGCCCGCCCACGCGGTTTACACCAATCTATAAGCCGATTTTTTTTTTCAAACCAGGCTAAAAATAAAATCATGTTGTCCCAAATACAGTATATGGCCTGGTGCAAATAGTCTGACATTTGACCCGAAAATAAAACTGGACGTACAAATATTTGAGCGATTAAATTTTGTAGTGTATATCATATTTGTTGTAAAAAATTAATTTCAAAGCTACCGGTAGAGGAGAAAAAGGGCATCTAAAAGGTAAATTCAGAGATAAAATTATTTGTTTCTCTCAAAATAAGAAAGATAAAAACTATCATAATTCTGCTGAGATTTTACTTTTGATATGCACCAAAAGTTGAGTTGGGTCAGATAGCTATATATTAATTAAAACAAAACATATAATTGAAAGAACTTTTTTTAATAGAAATTATGACCCAAAAGTAAATGTCAACAGTACAACAGAAAATTTAAATTTGACTATTGGACACCTACCTGTATGGCACACTGACATATTTCATCTGCTTTGAACACTCGTAATTCCAGGTACAGCTGGATTCTAAAAAAAATGAGGAACATATATTATTATATATAATCTGTTACGATTAATCCAAATAAAATGTTTTAATTAAGTACAGTATTCCCATGGATTCAGTAATTATTAAGCACAAAGTACTGTAATGCAATTTTTTCAGTTATAAATTCATTTCTGTATAATGATTTTCACACGAGAGCTATACCATTGAAACAAATGTGGGACCCTAAGAAGGTACTTTTGAAATTGAACACCCTTCCATAGATGCAAAATTGATTCATCCACAGAAATTTATTAAATTGCCTTCCTGAGGTCCAGGATATGTTTTAATGGAATAGCCCTAACTGAAATGTTGAAAACAAGAGGTAAACATAAAACTTAGCCGGAATCAATGAAATATAGATATAAATATATGGTCTACTTTTGGATACAATTTGTAATTACCAGCAATTTAGTACTTAATGTAAATATATCTGTGTATTTTTGGGTTATTGCCATTTAAAAAGAAATGCAATGATGTATAAAAAGTAGGTCAATTTCAGTCACAGTGACTTGGAACGGATAGGATGCATCTAGAATATTTTGTGTATGAAGTTTTTTAAGGCTATCATTGAGGTAAAAAGCGGCATTATGAAAACCCATAAAGGTAGGTCAATGTTAGTCATGGGGACCTGTTTTTGGTTGCAATGTCTAGTGCTCTTCTAGATGTAGTGTATGTGTGTATGAAGTAAGGAAGTGTACGGCAGTTGAGCTCAGAAACAGAGCCAATGAAGTGTAAAAAATAGGTCAAGGTTAATCAAGGTGATCTATTTTCGGTTAGAACATCTAGATGTATCTATGTATGAAGGCTGAGGAGGACTTAGAAACAGAGCTAATGCCATGCCTTTACCATGGTGTAATGTACATTCATACGAAAGGACAATGGTAATACTTTACTATTCTGTTGCGGGGCATTAAAAAGCTACAACCACTCACCTATGATCTATGTTCACAAATTCGTCATGAATCAGACTTTCATCCTTTTTGTCTCCTGCAGTTTTTTTCTCCTCCAGCTCCCAGGGCAGCAGCTTGATGCTGTCGTCTGCTAAACTTCGACCAGTCTCTGTTTCAGGCTCAGAGTTACCTGCCTTGACCTCAAAACTTAATGCTGATGATCTACTGCTATCTAACGACCCACTTTCATCTGGTACTGGTATTTCAATGTCCTTGCTTTCAACACATATTGCACTTCGATTTTTCTTTCGAAAAGACCTCCTTGACCCAGATTTTCTTTTGATAGGTGAAAGGTCAGATGGAAAATCTGACAAATCTGATTTGGTTGTTTGCTCCGTAGATGATTCTAAAAGGTCATCACCGTACACTGCGCTTCTGTTTTGCCTATCTCTAGAGCGAGAACGAGCAGATCTTTTTAATGGGGAGGAACTGACAGAGGTTGTTACAGATTGTTCATGTGACCGGACCGAGTCCAGTGACAGATGCTTTGATGCGTCGTGATCGCGAGACATGTCAGATTCAACATCACTTGTGACAGTGTCATAGATGGAAGGCTTGGTGTGTTCGTCGCTATTGTCCGAGATATTAACAGATATGTTGACAGAATTGGAAAAAGAAGGAACTTGGCTTTGTGTGAGTTCAGCGGTATTGTATATACTAAGTTCACCACTTCTGTTTGAGGCTTTTGAATTATCCAATCCGGAGAGAGAACTATTTTGACTAGAAAATGCATCCAGATCTTGGCTGTACATGACGGCAGTTCTGTGTTTTGTAGATCGTCTTGATCGTTTGTCTTCGTGAGCACCGGAATGTCTTAATGATACAGAGTCTGCACTTGAGCTTGTCAGACTGCCTTCATGAGTATTATCTCCTAACTGGTCCTCTATCCCAGAAGTGTTGTCTGCAACACCTGGCAGAGTATTTTCATACACGCTGGAAACCATACTAGAACACACACTGCTTGAGATTGGGGAACCAACTGGAGTTATCTGTAACTGCACTTGAGTCTCTCTCATCCTATTTTCAGTCACATGACCATTACTTCCTGAAATATTATTTACTGGCAAGCTACTCGCATGACTGCGATTTGATAATTGTAAAACGCTATCTAAAGTTTCATGACTAGATTCAGATATTTTCAAAATACTGCCTCGCGAGGCGGTGCCCAGCACTGTGATATCGCTCTCCACTGACGAGACACTCCCTCTGGTGGCAAACTGTGATGCCGATTTTCTCACATCTGACCAGGAAGTATTTGGCTTCATTGCTGAGCCGTGAAGTGCACTCCCATTAGAGGTTGCAGAATCGTGCATTGTGTCTTTGCCTCGTTTTGCCGATTCAAAAACATCCTCAGTATTAGTATTAAAACCTGGAAAAAATGTATTCTTAAGTAAATTATCTGATTAATTATAATCTTAAAATTATTGTTTACCCTTCAAGTATTATTTATCTTTGATCATGTTTTTAATAAGACACAACATCACGACTGTATAACACTTCCATACTCTTGAGACCTATTTCAAAAAGAATACATTAAAAAAAACAATTATTTTAGAACAAGCCTTATAAGAATAAAAAAGTGGTACATGCAGCATAATTAATCTGACAGTTTTGCAGGTTTATTTTATTTACATGTTTCGGCCATTTATCGACCCTCGTCAGGATATGTTTTAGAAAAGCTATAACAATTTCAAATAGTCAATTTGAAACAGACACACGAAAAATCTTGATTGATTTTTACCCAAAATTATTTTAAATTCAAGAATCTTTCCATTCTGTTACAGTGAAAGTTAAACACGAAAAATGTTCTATAAACAATTAATTTTAAAATAATGGATTTCCATTAAGGGGGAAAAAATCGAGCCAACTTACTGAAATGTTACACATTTATTTCTTATTTTATGCACTATTAAGGAATGATGGGTTTTTTACATCCCTTTAACAGCTTATGTTATATTGGGTTGGGATGCACAATGGTTATGGGCAAAAAATGAAAATAATGGAGATGAAATGATTTCCAGGAATGAAAATCATGTTGCTGACCTTTCAATTAAAAAACATGATACACGTATACAGAATGAAGCTTATACTGGGGGAGTTCTACTCCCTGTAGGGAATGGTAGTTGTCTGGTTTGTTGTTCCACACCTACAACCCTATTTTTACTCAGAATGAATTGCACAGTCTAGCCACTCATCAGTATTCATTCGTTTGTTTGGTTTTGGTGTTTTACATCATTTTTGGCACATTTTAGGCCATATATGATTGGTGTGTGTTCCTTTTATATGAATATCAGTTTGAGCTGATATTTCCAAAGAAATTTTAAAAAGCAAAATAAATTGTCTAAAACGTGTCTTCTGGCAACAGTTCAGATAACTCCAATTAGAAAATCCTAAAATTGTGATAAAATATATACACACTGGAAAAACATTTTACATTTGTCCCTAGTCTCTGCCTAGGAACGTTTACATGGAAAGGTGTTGTTTTTTTGAAGTTGTCACAATTTTATATTTTAGACAATTTAGAAACTCTTCGATAGCACAAAAAATAAATTCATGTTTCGGTCAGGTTTCAATAATATTTCTATTATTGGACATTTAAACTATGAAAAATCATTTTCTCAGTTGTGATAACAGCAGTTACTGTAGTGCACTGACCAGCACTGGAACCATAAATATCCTGCTGCAGACTGTGTCTAGATGTATGTTGTGGTTCATCAACATCTGGTATAAGTCTGTCCACGTACTCCTTCAAGCTACCAGAGCTGCCTGTCAAGGAATATATACACGAAAATAAATAAGATGTTGTATGTTGTGATTCATCAACAATCAGTTTCCATCTACGTACTCCTTCAAGCTACCATAGCTGCCTATTTATACACGAAAATAAATAAAATATATGTATCCGTCTACATACTCCTTCAGGGACACTTGTACGAGGGATGATCACCAAGAAACTGCAATAAGTAATGATGAAATCACTTGTACGAGGGGTGATCACCAAGAAACTGGATCAAATTAGTGATGAAATCACGTGTACAAGGGTTGATCCACAGTAACTGCACCCCGAAGTATTGATGAAATCACTTGTACGAGGAGTGATCGTCAAGAAAGTGGCCCAAAGCATTGATGAAATCACGTGTACAAGGGGTGATCCACAGTAACTGCACCAAAGTATTGATGAAATCACGTGTACAAGAGGTGATTAACAAGAAACT
The DNA here is from genome assembly GCA_037043455.1 of Cyrtodaria siliqua. Taxonomy (NCBI): domain Eukaryota; kingdom Metazoa; phylum Mollusca; class Bivalvia; order Adapedonta; family Hiatellidae; genus Cyrtodaria; species Cyrtodaria siliqua. Next base: position 42,056 of record JAWPHD010015889.1, read on the forward strand.
GCACCAAAGTATTGATGAAATCACTTGTACGAGGGTTGATCACCAAGAAACTGCACTAAAGTATTGATGAAATCACATGTACAAGAAGTGATCAACAAGAAACTGGACCAAAGTATTGATGAAATCACGTGTACAAGAGGTGATCAACAAGACACAGGACCAAAGTATTGATGAAATCACTTGCATGAGGGGTGATCAACAAGAAACTGGACCAAAGTATTGATGAAATCACGTGTACAAGAGGTGATCAACAAGAAACTGGATCAAAGTATTGATGAAATTACTTGTACGAGGGGTGATCATCAAGAAACTGGACCAAAGTATTGATGAAATCACGTGTACAAGAGGTGATCAACAAGAAACTGCACCAAAGTATTGATGAAATCACCTGTACAAGAGGTGATCAACAAGAAACTGCACCAAAGTATTGATGAAATCACGTGTACAAGAGGTGATCAACAAGAAACTGCACCAAAGTATTGATAAAATCACTTGTACGAGGGGTGATCAACAAGAAACTGGACCAAAATATTGATGAAATCACTTGTACGAGGGGTGATCAACAAGAAACTGCACCAAAGTATTGATGAAATCACGTGTACAAGAGGTGATCAACAATAAACTGGACCAAAGTATTGATGAAATCACTTGTACGAGGGTTGATCACCAAGAAACTGCACTAAAGTATTGATGAAATCACATGTACAAGAGGTGATCGACAAGAAACTGGACCAAAGTATTGATGAAATCACGTGTACAAGAGGTGATCAACAAGAAAATGGACCAAAGTATTGATGAAATCACATGTACAAGAGGTGATCAACAAGAAACTGGACCAAAGTATTGATGAAATCACATCTACAAGAGGTGATCAACAAGAAACTGGACCAAAGTATTGCTGAAATCACTTGTACAAGAGGTGATCAACAAGAAACTGGACCAAAGTATTGATGAAATCACGTGTACAAAAGGTGATCAACAAGAAAATGGACCAAAGTATTGATGAAATCACTGTACAAGAGGTGATCAACAAGAAACTGCATCAAAGTATTGATGAAATCACTTGTACGAGGGTTGATCACCAAGAAACTGCACCAAAGTATTGATGAAATCACATGTACAAGAGGTGATCAACAAGAAACTGGACGAAAGTATTGATGAAATCACGTGTACAAGAGGTGATCAACAAGAAACTGCACCAAAGTATTGATGAAATCACTGTACAAGAGGTGATCAACAAGAAAATGGACCAAAGTATTGATGAAATCACATGTACAAGAGGTGATCAACAAGAAACTGGACCAAAGTATTGATGAAATCACGTGTACAAAAGGTGATCAACAAGAAAATGGACCAAAGTATTGATGAAATCACTGTACAAGAGGTGATCAACAAGAAACTGCATCAAAGTATTGATGAAATCACTTGTACGAGGGTTGATCACCAAGAAACTGCACCAAAGTATTGATGAAATCACATGTACAAGAGGTGATCAACAAGAAACTGGACGAAAGTATTGATGAAATCACGTGTACAAGAGGTGATCAACAAGAAACTGCACCAAAGTATTGATGAAATCACTGTACAAGAGGTGATCAACAAGAAAATGGACCAAAGTATTGATGAAATCACATGTACAAGAGGTGATCAACAAGAAACTGGACCAAAGTATTGATGAAATCACGTGTACAAAAGGTGATCAACAAGAAAATGGACCAAAGTATTGATGAAATCACTGTACAAGAGGTGATCAACAAGAAACTGCATCAAAGTATTGATGAAATCACTTGTACGAGGGTTGATCACCAAGAAACTGCACCAAAGTATTGATGAAATCACATGTACAAGAGGTGATCAACAAGAAACTGGACGAAAGTATTGATGAAATCACGTGTACAAGAGGTGATCAACAAGAAACTGCACCAAAGTATTGATGAAATCACTGTACAAGAGGTGATCAACAAGAAACTGCACCAAAGTATTGATGAAATCACTGTACAAGAGGTGATCAACAAGAAACTGCACCAAAGTATTGATGAAATCACTTGTACGAGGGGTGATCACCAAGAAACTGGTCCAAAGTATTGATGAAATCACTGTACAAGAGGTGATCAACAAGAAAATGGACCAAAGTATTGATGAAATCACATGTACAAGAGGTGATCAACAAGAAACTGGACCAAAGTATTCATGAAATCACGTGTACAAAAGGTGATCAACAAGAAAATGGACCAAAGTATTGATGAAATCACTGTACAAGAGGTGATCAACAAGAAACTGCATCAAAGTATTGATGAAATCTCTTGTACGAGGGTTGATCACCAAGAAACTGCACCAAAGTATTGATGAAATCACATGTACAAGAGGTGATCAACAAGAAACTGGACGAAAGTATTGATGAAATCACGTGTACAAGAGGTGATCAACAAGAAACTGCACCAAAGTATTGATGAAATCACTGTACAAGAGGTGATCAACAAGAAACTGCACCAAAGTATTGATGAAATCACTTGTACGAGGGGTGATCACCAAGAAACTGCACCAAAGTATTGATGAAATCACATGTACAAGAGGTGATCAACAAGAAACTGGACCAAAGTATTGATGAAATCACGTGTACAAGAGGTGATCAACAAAAAACTGGACCAAAGTATTGATGAAATCAACATGTACAATAGGTGATCAACAAGAAACTGGACCAAAGTATTGATGAAATCACGTGTACAAGAGGTGATCAACAAGAAAATGGACCAAAGTATTGATGAAATCACATGTACAAGAGGTGATCAACAAGAAACTGGACCAAAGTATTGATGAAATCACATGTACAAGAGGTGATCAACAAGAAACTGGACCAAAGTATTGATGAAATCACGTGTACAAAAGGTGATCAACAAGAACACTGGACCAAAGAATTGATCAAATCATATGTACAAGAGGTGATCAACAAGAAACTGGACCAAAGTATTGATGAAATCACGTGTACAAAAGGTGATCAACAAGAAACTGGACCAAAGTATTGATGAAATCACTTGAACAAAAGGTGACCAACAAGAAACTGCACCAAAATAATGATGAAATCAAGTGTACAAGAGGTGAACAACAAGAAACTGGACCAAAGTATTGATGAAATCCCGTGTACAAGAGGTGATCAACAAGACACCGGACCAAAGTATTGATGAATCACGTGTACAAGAGGTGATCAACAAGAAACTGCACCAAAGTATTGATGAAATCCCGTGTACAAGAGGTGATCAAAAGAAATGGACCAAAGTATTGATGAAATCACATGTACAAGAGGTGATCAACAAGAAACTGGACCAAAGTATTGATGAAATCACATGTACAAGAGGTGATCAACAAGAAACTGGACCAAACTATTGATGAAATCACTGTACAAGAGGTATCAACAAGAAAATGGACCAAAGTATTGATGAAATCACATGTACAAGAGGTGATCAACAAGAAACTTGACCAAAGTATTGATGAAATCTCGCGTACAAAAGGTGATCAACAAGACATGGACCAAAGTATTGATGAAATCACTGTACAAGAGGTAATCAACAAGAAAATGGACCAAAGTATTGATGAAATCACATGTACAAGAGGTGATCACCAAGAAACTGGACCAAAGTATTGATGAAATCATGTGTACAAGAGGTGATCAACAAGAAACTGCACCAAAGTATTGATGAAATCACCTGTACAAGAGGTGATCAACAAGAAACTGCACCAAAGTATTGATGAAATCACGTGTACAAGAGGTGATCAACAAGAAACTGCACCAAAGTATTGATAAAATCACTTGTACGAGGGGTGATCAACAAGAAACTGGACCAAAATATTGATGAAATCACTTGTACGAGGGGTGATCAACAAGAAACTGCACCAAAGTATTGATGAAATCACGTGTACAAGAGGTGATCAACAAGAAACTGCACCAAAGTATTGATAAAATCACTTGTACGAAGGGTGATCAACAAGAAACTGGACCAAAATATTGATGAAATCACTTGTACGAGGGGTGATCACCAAGAAACTGCACCAAAGTATTGATGAAATCACATGTACAAGAGGTGATCACCAAGAAACTGGACCAATGTATTGATGAAATCACGTGTACAAGAGGTGATCAACAAGAAAATGGACCAAAGTATTGATGAAATCATATGTACAAGAGGTGATCAACAAGAAACTGGACCAAAGTATTGATGAAATCACATGTACAAGAGGTGATCAACAAGAAACTGGACCAAAGTATTGATGAAATCACATGTACAAGAGGTGATCAACAAGGAAATGGACCAAAGTATTGATGAAATCACATGTACAAGAGGTGATCAACAAGAAACTGGACCAAAGTATTGATGAAATCACGCGTACAAAAGGTGATCAACAAGAACATGGACAAAGTATTGATGAAATCACTGTACAAGAGGTAATCAACAAGAAAATGGACCAAAGTATTGATGAAATCACCTGTACAAGAGGTGATCAACAAGAAACTGCACCAAAGTATTGATGAAATCACTTGTACGAGGGGTGATCACCAAGAAACTGGACCAAAGTATTGATGAAATCAAGTGTACAGGAGGTGATCAACAAGAAACTGGACCAAAGTATTGATGAAATCACGTGTACAAGAGGTGATCAACAAGAAACTGCACCAAAGTATTGATGAAATCACTTGTACGAGGGGTGATTAACAAGAAACTGGACCAAAGTATTGATGAAATCAAGTGTACAAGAGGTGATCAACAAGAAACTGGTCCAAAGTATTGATGAAATCACTGTACAAGAGGTGATCAACAAGAAAATGGACCAAAGTATTGATGAAATTACGTGTACAAGAGGTGATCAACAAGAAACTGCACCAAAGTATTGATGAAATCACTTGTACTAGGGGTGATCACCAAGAAACTGGACCAAAGTATTGATGAAATCACGTATACAAGAGGTGATCAACAAGAAACTGGACCAAAGTATTGATGAAATCACGTGTACAAAAGTTGATCAACAAGAAAATGGACCAAAGTATTGATGAAATCACATGTACAAGAGGTGATCAACAAGAATCTGGACCAAAGTATTGATGAAATCACTGTACAAGAGGTGATCAACAAGAAAATGGACCAAAGTATTGATGAAATCACGTGTACAAGAGGTGATCAACAAGAAACTGCACCAAAGTATTGATGAAATCACTTGTACGAGGGGTGATCACCAAGAAACTGGACCAAAGTATTGATGAAAACACGTATACAAGAGGTGATCAACAAGAAACTGGACCAAAGTATTGATGAAATCATGTATACAAGAGGTTATCAACAAGAAACTGGACCAAAGTATTGATGAAATCACTTGTACAAGAGATGATCAACAAGAAAATGGACCAAAGTATTGATGAAATCACGTGTACAAGAGGTGATCCACAAGAAACTGCACCAAAGTATTGATGAAATCACTTGTACGAGAGGTGATCACCAAGAAACTGGACCAAAGTATTGATGAAATCACATGTACAAGAGGTGATCAACAAGAAACTGGACCAAAGTATTGATGAAATCACGTGTACAAGAGGTGATCAACAAGAAACTGGACCAAAGTATTGATGAAATTAAGTGTACAAGAGGTGATCAACAAGAAACTGGACCAAAGTATTGATGAAATCACTGTACAAGAGGTGATCAACAAGAAAATGGACCAAAGTATTGATGAAATCACGTGTACAAGAGGTGATCAACAAGAAACTGCACCAAAGTATTGATGAAACACTTGTACGAGGGGTGATCACCAAGAAACTGGACCAAAGTATTGATGAAATCACATGTACAAGAGGTGATCAACAAGAAACTGGACCAAAGTATTGATGAAATCACATCAGGGTTTCCCCCAGGATCATAAGGCATGTCGCATGCAACATGCCTTCCTGGAAAAGAAAGGAAAAACAACATGCCTTCATCAGAGCAACATGCCTTAAGATTTTCTTAATTTTCATGAATAACAGATTTAAAAGAAGAAAAATAGAATTTCTATGGTGATTCTTGTTCCTTTTGCACCAAAATCATAAAAGTATGTTATTTTGCCATTTTGACATTAATAGGCACTATTTTTTTCAAGCCCAGTTTGGTAAATGTAATGTCAGAACAACATGCCTTCACAATTTTTTGGGGGAAACCCTGCACATGTACAAGAGGTGATCACCAAGAAACTGGACCAAAGTATTGATGAAATCACATGTACAAGAGGTGATCACCAAGAAACTGGACCAAAGTATTGATGAAATCACGTGTACTAAAGGTGATCAACAAGAAAATGGACAAAAGTATTGATGAAATCACGTGTACTAAAGGTGATCAACAAGAAAATGGACCAAAGTATTGATGAAATCACGTGTACAAGAGGTGATCAACAAGAAACTGGACCAAAGTATTGATGAAATCACGTGTACTAAAGGTGATCAACAAGAAAATGGACCAAAGTATTGATGAAATCACTGTACAAGAGGTGATCAACAAGAAAATTGACCAAAGTATTGATGAAATCACCTGTACAAGAGGTGATCAACAAGAAACTGCAGAAAAGTATTGATGAAATCACTTGTACGAGGGGTGATCACCAAGAAACTGGACCAAAGTATTGATGAAATCACCTATACAAGAGGTGATCAACAAGAAACTGCACCAAAGTATTGATGAAATCACATGTACAAGAGGTGATCAACAAGAAACTGCACCAAAGTATTGATGAAATCACTGTACAAGAGGTGATCAACAAGAAACTGCACCAAAGTATTGATGAAATCACTTGTACGAGGGGTGATCACAAAGAAACTGGACCAAAGTATTGATGAAATTAAGTGTACAAGAGGTGATCAAGAAGAAACTGCACCAAAGTATTGATGAAATCACTTGTACGAGGGGTGATCACCAAGAAACTGGACCAAAGTATTGATGAAATCAAGTGTACAGGAGGTGATCAACAAGAAACTGGACCAAAGTATTGATGAAATCACATGTACAAGAGGTTATCAACAAGAAACTGGACCAATGTATTGATGAAATCACTTGTACGAGGGGTGATCACCAAGAAACTGGACCAAAGTATTGATGAAATCACCTGTACAAGAGGTGATCAACAAGAAACTGCAGAAAAGTATTGATGAAATCACTTGTACGAGGGGTGATCACCAAGAAACTGGACCAAAGTATTGATGAAATCACCTATACAAGAGGTGATCAACAAGAAACTGCACCAAAGTATTGATGAAATCACATGTACAAGAGGTGATCAACAAGAAACTGCACCAAAGTATTGATGAAATCACTGTACAAGAGGTGATCAACAAGAAACTGCACCAAAGTATTGATGAAATCACTTGTACGAGGGGTGATCACCAAGAAACTGGTCCAAAGTATTGATGAAATCACTGTACAAGAGGTGATCAACAAGAAAATGGACCAAAGTATTGATGAAATCACATGTACAAGAGGTGATCAACAAGAAACTGGACCAAAGTATTCATGAAATCACGTGTACAAAAGGTGATCAACAAGAAAATGGACCAAAGTATTGATGAAATCACTGTACAAGAGGTGATCAACAAGAAACTGCATCAAAGTATTGATGAAATCTCTTGTACGAGGGTTGATCACCAAGAAACTGCACCAAAGTATTGATGAAATCACATGTACAAGAGGTGATCAACAAGAAACTGGACGAAAGTATTGATGAAATCACGTGTACAAGAGGTGATCAACAAGAAACTGCACCAAAGTATTGATGAAATCACTGTACAAGAGGTGATCAACAAGAAACTGCACCAAAGTATTGATGAAATCACTTGTACGAGGGGTGATCACCAAGAAACTGCACCAAAGTATTGATGAAATCACATGTACAAGAGGTGATCAACAAGAAACTGGACCAAAGTATTGATGAAATCACGTGTACAAGAGGTGATCAACAAAAAACTGGACCAAAGTATTGATGAAATCACATGTACAATAGGTGATCAACAAGAAACTGGACCAAAGTATTGATGAAATCACGTGTACAAGAGGTGATCAACAAGAAAATGGACCAAAGTATTGATGAAATCACATGTACAAGAGGTGATCAACAAGAAACTGGACCAAAGTATTGATGAAATCACATGTACAAGAGGTGATCAACAAGAAACTGGACCAAAGTATTGATGAAATCACGTGTACAAAAGGTGATCAACAAGAAACTGGACCAAAGAATTGATCAAATCATATGTACAAGAGGTGATCAACAAGAAACTGGACCAAAGTATTGATGAAATCACGTGTACAAAAGGTGATCAACAAGAAACTGGACCAAAGTATTGATGAAATCACTTGAACAAAAGGTGACCAACAAGAAACTGCACCAAAATAATGATGAAATCAAGTGTACAAGAGGTGAACAACAAGAAACTGGACCAAAGTATTGATGAAATCCCGTGTACAAGAGGTGATCAACAAGACACCGGACCAAAGTATTGATGAAATCACGTGTACAAGAGGTGATCAACAAGAAACTGCACCAAAGTATTGATGAAATCCCGTGTACAAGAGGTGATCAAAAGAAAATGGACCAAAGTATTGATGAAATCACATGTACAAGAGGTGATCAACAAGAAACTGGACCAAAGTATTGATGAAATCACATGTACAAGAGGTGATCAACAAGAAACTGGACCAAACTATTGATGAAATCACTGTACAAGAGGTTATCAACAAGAAAATGGACCAAAGTATTGATGAAATCACATGTACAAGAGGTGATCAACAAGAAACTTGACCAAAGTATTGATGAAATCTCGCGTACAAAAGGTGATCAACAAGAACATGGACCAAAGTATTGATGAAATCACTGTACAAGAGGTAATCAACAAGAAAATGGACCAAAGTATTGATGAAATCACATGTACAAGAGGTGATCACCAAGAACTGGACCAAAGTATTGATGAAATCATGTGTACAAGAGGTGATCAACAAGAAACTGCACCAAAGTATTGATGAAATCACCTGTACAAGAGGTGATCAACAAGAAACTGCACCAAAGTATTGATGAAATCACGTGTACAAGAGGTGATCAACAAGAAACTGCACCAAAGTATTGATAAAATCACTTGTACGAGGGTGATCAACAAGAAACTGGACCAAAATATTGATGAAATCACTTGTACGAGGGTGATCAACAAGAAACTGCACCAAAGTATTGATGAAATCACGTGTACAAGAGGTGATCAACAAGAAACTGCACCAAAGTATTGATAAAATCACTTGTACGAAGGGTGATCAACAAGAAACTGGACCAAAATATTGATGAAATCACTTGTACGAGGGGTGATCACCAAGAAACTGCACCAAAGTATTGATGAAATCACATGTACAAGAGGTGATCAACAAGAAACTGGACCAAAGTATTGATGAAATCACGTGTACAAGAGGTGATCAACAAGAAAATGGACCAAAGTATTGATGAAATCATATGTACAAGAGGTGATCAACAAGAAACTGGACCAAAGTATTGATGAAATCACATGTACAAGAGGTGATCAACAAGAAACTGGACCAAAGTATTGATGAAATCACATGTACAAGAGGTGATCAACAAGGAAATGGACCAAAGTATTGATGAAATCACATGTACAAGAGGTGATCAACAAGAAACTGACCAAAGTATTGATGAAATCACGCGTACAAAAGGTGATCAACAAGAACATGGACAAAGTATTGATGAAATCACTGTACAAGAGGTAATCAACAAGAAAATGGACCAAAGTATTGATGAAATCACCTGTACAAGAGGTGATCAACAAGAAACTGCACCAAAGTATTGATGAAATCACTTGTACGAGGGGTGATCACCAAGAAACTGGACCAAAGTATTGATGAAATCAAGTGTACAGGAGGTGATCAACAAGAAACTGGACCAAAGTATTGATGAAATCACGTGTACAAGAGGTGATCAACAAGAAACTGCACCAAAGTATTGATGAAATCACTTGTACGAGGGGTGATTAACAAGAAACTGGACCAAAGTATTGATGAAATCAAGTGTACAAGAGGTGATCAACAAGAAACTGGTCCAAAGTATTGATGAAATCACTGTACAAGAGGTGATCAACAAGAAAATGGACCAAAGTATTGATGAAATTACGTGTACAAGAGGTGATCAACAAGAAACTGCACCAAAGTATTGATGAAATCACTTGTACTAGGGGTGATCACCAAGAAACTGGACCAAAGTATTGATGAAATCACGTATACAAGAGGTGATCAACAAGAAACTGGACCAAAGTATTGATGAAATCACGTGTACAAAAGTTGATCAACAAGAAAATGGACCAAAGTATTGATGAAATCACATGTACAAGAGGTGATCAACAAGAATCTGGACCAAAGTATTGATGAAATCACTGTACAAGAGGTGATCAACAAGAAAATGGACCAAAGTATTGATGAAATCACGTGTACAAGAGGTGATCAACAAGAAACTGCACCAAAGTATTGATGAAATCACTTGTACGAGGGTGATCACCAAGAAACTGGACCAAAGTATTGATGAAAACACGTATACAAGAGGTGATCAACAAGAAACTGGACCAAAGTATTGATGAAATCATGTATACAAGAGGTTATCAACAAGAAACTGGACCAAAGTATTGATGAAATCACTTGTACAAGAGATGATCAACAAGAAATGGACCAAAGTATTGATGAAATCACGTGTACAAG
>JAWPHD010015890.1:0-52800 GCA_037043455.1 Cyrtodaria siliqua
TTACAACGCTAAAGGTAACAATTCCGCTAAAGGTAACAACCTCCGCTAAAGGTAACAATTCCAACGCTAAAGGTAACAACCTCCGCTAAAGGTAACAATTACCGCTACCGCTAAAGGTAACATCGCTTGCGCCACAGGTGCCACTGTAACTAACAAGAACCCGTTTACTAAATTTCCATTGAAACTATAGAAGTTGAAAAAAGTTGTTACCTTTAGCGTTAAGCCTTGTTAACTTTAGCGGAAGAGATTATTGTTACCTTTAGCTGTGGTTGTACCTTTAACGGAATTGTTACCTGAAAGTTTAGCGTTGTTACAGTGTGACATTTTAACAATGGGGAAAGGAATACGTGGTTTCATACGTTCATATTTTAGTAAATTGTCGTATTTTATTAATATCAATGCTGAGTCTCTGAAATAACGCTGTCCTCACCTAAGGTAGCGCAATAATCTAGGCCATAGTTACATTATCAGGTTTAAAGGCTCATGCAATACACACGTTTGCGACCTAGTTTGATTAATACTATCGAGTGCTCGTTCTTGTGTTGATTGTGCAATTCATTTCGGCGATATCCTTCTATTCATTTATTGATAGTTTTCAGACCTGTAATCTTGTAAAATTAAACAATTATTTGTTGTATTATTATTAACGTGTTAATGCCAACGCATGCGTTCGATATAAGCAAGCGCACATCCGTTTTTTCAAAGCAACTTTGAAGAATACCACACGCATGCACGCACATGTGTCAGTGAATTTGACCTCGTAATGTTGATTTTGGTTGTATACTGAACCAAACACCTAACGCACCAGTAGACAATACCTTTAATGTATGAACTTATTATATGACGACTGGTACCGTTGGAGACAGGTGATTTTAATGAATTTTTTTAATTTACATTCGTTATTGACAAGATATTTGTCTCGATCAGAATGAAATTTGTTTTGATTTATTGATTGTTATTACTGAGATATTAAAGGTATTGTCTACTGGTGCATTAGCTGTTGGGTTCAGGATATATTGCTCAAGGCTGAAACTTAAATTTGATGAAATACTAACTTGTGTTGCATAATGAAAAGATGTGTTAACTGTGTAAACAATGTGTACGTCTCCGTATTTTCAAAACGATGCAATCCTAAGTTACGCAATTATTTACGATATGTGAGATAGGCTGACTTACATAATGCAACTATACTAAAGGAAAAAAGAAACGCAACTCTGGAATTTCCCCTATATAATGTATATACTGCACACTTAATTCCACGTAATATTCCAGATAATTCCCAAGAAGTTTTGTAAAAAAAATGGTTTGCAGCTAGATAGAGAAAGGACAAAACTGTGCTGTTGTGGACGTTTAAGTATCAGTACACTTTGTAACTCGAAATGCATAAATGACGAAGTTCCGCTTTGACAATTTGAGCCATTTCAATACAAAACTGTATTTAATGAAACGATTGTACATCATAACATACTTGAGCCAAACACATATTCTATCAATAATGAAACTTTGAAGGGATGGTGTGTTGTGTGTTGTTTTAGTCTATTTTTCTGAAAGGAAAGGTCTAATGTAGCCATGTATCATTCGATTAACGGCAGCATAAATAATTATACATACGATACGAAAATTCCCGAGTTGCGTTTCTTTTTCCTTCAGTATATATTTGAGATTGTAGACTGGTATTGGTTTGAATGCAACCAGTATAGCTGTTAGCCCCAAAATATAATTTGTTGTATTTTGTAATAACCAACTTAAAATGTGAAAAGGTTCAAAGATATTATAGATGAAACATTATCAGTTATCTATAATCCCGTGCGATAATTTATTTAATGGTTATAATCCCGTTTTATAATTTATTTAATGGTTATAATCCCGTGCAATAATTGATTTAATGGTTATGAATCAAGTCTTATCAGGCCATATAAAAATCCCCAAGTTACAAATTTATAACATCGGAGATATCGATTTGTAAAACATTGCGTTTTATTTGATAGCCCAGTTTTAAATAGCTATCTCTGGATTACTTATGACATACATTTTTCGGTCGTTTATGTGAAATGGTACGCTGGAACCCTGTTTAATCATTGACCAACTAATGGCAGTTTTAAAATATGCAGTAGTCCTGTTTACTACTACTTAATAAACTGACAAAATGCGATAATGAATTACGTCCCCACCCCCTCCAACTAATCCCTACCCCCCAACACACGCAAAACTCCTTGAAAATCGATAAGTTTTGAAATAAAAAATATTATCGCTGTAATGCTTATTACAGATAATACAGAAACAGATGTATTTCACTCACATAACAGCCTTAATACCGAATTAATTAATATGCATTTTTTACGACATAATCTGGCGGGAGGTATACAGTACTGCTTATACCCAGGATAAATTGAGTGGTCTGCCTCTACCACGAACAAATTGACGGTCATATATGGCCACAGGTGCTTAAAATGACGTAAAACACTATTCAAACAAACAACACAATCTATAGGAGTCTGACAGTTTTCCATTACGTGACTATTTTATAAACAATAATTAAACTGAACGCAACATAAGGCCCAACTTAATACCCATGTTTGCCTTGTTCGGAATATAGTAAGTAATGAAAGTTCTTAAATGTTGAAGGGTGGTCAATACTCTACACAAATCATATTTACATACCCTTTTTCTTCTTTCTTATAATCTGCCACTTCTTCTTCTGGCACATATTTACCGTTCACTTTTACCTTTTCTGCCACTTTTTCTTCCGGCACATATTTACCGTTCGCTATTACTGTTTGTGCCACTTCTTCTTCTGGCACATATTTACCGTTCACAGTTACCTTTTCAGACATCGACTTTAAAACCTTTGCACTTTTTGTTTATGTGTATGTTTCGTTTTCGAACGTTTTGAACAAAAATAAAGTGATGTGAAACTATATATACTTCGATACACTCATTCCCTGCTTCAAACCTACAGTTAAGCCGATAACGACTGCCCAAAAACGCAGTAGTAGTATCTCCTCGTCTTAAGGTTTACCACCACTAATTACATGTAAACCTCCGAGGTGTATTCGAATGTAGTTCCTATAATAAAATGTAATCCCTCCTTTTTTATGGTAATGGGCATTATACGTAGAGTTAACTGCCCATTTCTATTCGATTTTGTCGTTGTATGTATAAGAAGCGTATTAATAGGTTTTACTGGATCACTGATGAACATTTTCGAAATTTCGACTCTATGCTTACACTTTGGGAGCAATGAAAATAGTCGATCAATGAAAACAGCTGTACCCTTGACCTGTTTAGTAAAGAAACAAGAACGTTCTTACATATCTTTTGACTCCACTTTTTCCAGTGATTGTTCAAGTGGAAAATTAGTTTTCTATATGAATGTTACACTGTTGCATTATCCATACTTGAGTTGAATTTGCAGAAAATCATTAATATGTGACACTTCAACATTGGTGTCTATGGGGAAAATAATTAGTGGTTTCATACCTTAAGTCAAAGCATGCTCTCCTGTTTTAAAGGTACATACTGTTTTACATTTGGAAAATTGACTGCTAAATATGGAAGGTCTCATTCTCATGTGTTTTATAACTTGATACATCTAAAGCCTAAAGTGTTGAAGTTGTAATCAGTCACATTTTAAATGCATACACATGTGTTGTATAATATATATGCTGCATCACTGCCGTTGAACGTAAATGGTAGTATGTATTTAATATATTAATAATTGATGTTATATATTTAGATTTGCCCAAGAGTCTGTACGGTTAAATTGGGGATGGCCTCGACCTATGGATGAGGAAATAAAAGCGTCTTCTTTTTTTTTTTCAACATTAATAAACGTCAAATACATTTGAATTGAATTGAATGTTGTTTAACGGCTCATCAACACAGTATAGATTATTTAGAGCCGCCCCAGAGAAAGGGGAAGGATACACAGGAATCCGGGAACCTGCCCTACTCTTATTATCAAATAGATTCCTATGGTTCTTTAACGTGCTCGGAGGATAGACCGATACACGGGACCGCCCGGTTTACGTCCCCATCCGACGGACGGGGCTAAGGGTAAGTGTCTTGCCCAAGAACACACCGACGGAACTCAGTGGCACCACGGAGGATTGAACCCGGGGCCTCCGGTTACAAATCCGCCGCGCTACCGACTGCGCCACGCCAGCCCTATAAATAAATTTGAGAAAGCATGCTTTAGTGTCGAAGACAATGTATATTCACCAATGTGCATTAAATGTTTTATTAAGGTTTGTCCATACTTGATTTCTGAAATAATTGTAATTTTCAACAATAGTTTGGGTATACAATGCTGTTTGAGGCGGAATACGCATGTGTTGCCGTTTTGAGTCGGCTGCACATACAAGTGTATGACAGTGTCGACTGATCCACCATCAAATATACTCATGTTGGTCAAAAATAGTGATATTGTTTGAAAGAGAATCATATTTATGTTGTTCAAGACAAGATCGTGGATACTAATGTACTTAACGCCATTAAAAGTGCATTTATTTTTATTTTGTGTTTATTTCCAAGATCGATTGTAGTGTTATGCACATGTTAGAAATTATCCACATTCCCTATAAATCTGGTGACCAATCAAATTCATGTATTCAAGTAAAATCGGAATTATGCAATCGATCTTGGAGGCATTTTAAATAAAAATAAACACGAAATAAAACAACTTGCACTTTTAATGGCGTTAATTATATCTTTGATAATAGTTACATCTAGGTTTTAGACGTCATATTAGATTATCTTTGTAGGTTGCATTTTGTGTGCACATTGTTTCTATGTGTTATGGTCGTCATACACATTTTCTACCGAAACTGACCATGGAACATTGTTTTATTGCTTTTAAATGTTTTGCTAATTGTCATCAAGAAAAGTGCAATATTAAAATGTTCAAAAAATGCTATTCAGCATATTTGTAAAACCATTGTTGAATGTTAACAAGATAAACTATTATCATCAGCGTTATGCAGCAATAAAGTCATCTTCTTATCATCCATCAACCGCCACTCATGCTTGGTTTGACGATACTTAGCCAATAATATTAATGTTTAAACACTAAACAGTGGATGTCTGTATATAACCGCCATTCATGCTTGGTTTGATGTTAGCTTTTTTATAATAGTAGCGAGTAAACAGCGGAGGTCAGAATATAACCGCCACTCATGCTTGGCTTGACGATACTTTTTGAAATAACGGTTATGAGTAAACAGTGGAGGTCAGAATATAACCGCCACTCATGCTTGGCTTGACGATACTTTTTGAAATAACGGTTATGGGTAAACAGTGGAGGTCAGAATATAACCGCCCACTCGTTCTTGGTTTGACGATACGCCATCCCATAATAGTAATGAGTAAACAGTGGAGGTCAGAATATAACCGCCACTCATGCTTGGTTTGACGATACTGTATCCAATAATAGTAATGAGTAAACAGTGGAGGTCAGTAGATAATACAATGTCTGAATCATTCTATAGTAACGTTATCAGCAGGATAATGTGCCACATATTGACATCACCGAAAGGGCAAATTTATTTATCTTATTCTTACTCTAATAAACGCGTATCTAAAATCAGTGCAATTTACATTGTGGTACATGTGTATATGCTTTGGATTGGATTTGACACAGTACTCGACTGAAAGATGTGATAGTATGTGACTCGATGACAATTTGATGAAATACGAAACCTTCTTTCGTCATGTTGGTTCCGTATTTAATTTAACAGAATACGTTTCCTTACTAAATAAAACCACTATGCGAGATCGGGACGAATTTAAATTAAAGGAACTAACCATGATAGCAAGATTACGCTAAAAATCAGTTTATCAAAGCTCTGTCCATGTGTTTAGATCGTAAAATAATATATGTGTGCTGATTAAAAGTATAGTTTTATTCACGAGTTCTTAAAATACCAGTGATGGAATATGCGTAAAATGAATTATGAGTTGGTAACTCTTAATTCGACTCTCAGTTATGGGGTTTGGCCTGGCTGGTTAAAGCCGTTTAGTCTAAAGAGCTTTGATTCTTAGAGTATCTAAGTTATATATATATACCTCGTCGTCAGTAGGTTTACAAATCGGTGTTCACATTTTGTACAATTTGCCTGTTTATGGCGGGATAGTGAATTTAAGACTAAAACATCATAACACTGCTACATTGACTTTATTATTTTGGTTAATTGTGAAAGGCATCGTCTTTAGCATCATCTATGTGAAATTTAAATACAATTTGGCAAGCGGAGTCTGAGAAGGTCAACGTTAACATTTAATTCAGCAAAGGCAGACAATGTTGGTTAGTGGTACGATAATATTGCAATAACGCAAAATGCACACAAAATGGCGATTTTTATTCATCACGAAGTCGGGCCAAAATACTTTTCCGTGGTTAAATTCGTACACAAGTTGATTTGTGCTTTTTTAAAAATCATATATTATGTATTCAAATTGATTTTATGTTTTTGAAAAACGGGTATATTGTAACACATTTAAATACATGTTGTTGTCCTGAGAAATAATTGGACTAATTGGAACATTAAAAGCAAATCATTACTTTAACCCCATTACTTATTAATCAAGTAATGGTTGAAAACCCTTTCACATTTTAAGTCATCAGTGCCAACTATGGTCTCGCATGTATAGATTTTACATGGTTCATATAAAAATATATATGGAGAAACTTTACAAATCTGAAACGAAGGAGTGGATATCATAACTTGCGTTCACCATTAGCTAATGGTCCTCTATGAAGTTTTTCAAATTGCGACGTTGAGGTTAAACTTGACCCAGTTCCGGGTGTCAATGTTTTTTAAATTTAAAAAAAGTACTCTCTTACACTACAGGAAATGCAGATATACTGTGCATTTCAGGGTGCCTAGACGTCGAATATGAATCGAGAATTGTTATTACTTGCTATATTTTGATCCCCCTTGTTTACATTGATAAAACAACATGGCGTCGTTATTTTTAGAAAATGTTTTCTGCGCATGCCTTTTTCTAGGGTTCGGATGTACCAAGTAAAATGTAGGCTATGCAGGGTGGTGTTGTTGTTCAATGTTCAGCACCTCCATCAATCGAAAAACACCAAAAACTTAGAAGTTATTATACAAAATATACATGCACTTCCATGTATTTTATTAAGACAAAGGCACGTACCCATGTCGTATATATGTGTAATTGTAATGGTTCAATACACTGTATACCCCAAATAATGATTTACAAATAGGTGAACTAAATGTTGAACTTTTTCAACTGACATGTTAAGCTACTTGTCTTTGTATCGAATGCATTTCATGCTTGCTTAAACGCATTCAATGTCATTCGGTTCATTGTCTTTGTGATTGCGCATTTCTCTCAATCTTTATTTTTTACTTAAGTTCAAATGTTGTAAAACAGTATTTTTTATTCTATGAAAGCAGATATAAATGTCGAAAAGATGGGTCATAACAAGAACCGTCGACATAATTACAATTATGCAATAATTATTATATAATTAATTTAAGTAGTTCAAAGGCATTTCACATGTATCAAAGAAAACTGTATTCATATAATACATGTAATACATGTAAAAACCCTCTATACATGTACCCTGTCTGCTTTATGTACATAGTTGGTGGTAAGAGGGGAAAGATTGCGTACATTGCTTCAGAAAAGGGAGAAAGTACCTAATACCATTACGTGGTCCGAGTATTAACTTTCATACCCCATCCAACCCCTTTTCCAAGAAGCGAAAACGGGGTTGGCTGGGGTATGAAATAAAACTTTAATTTCAGCTTAAAAACGTTTACATATTGTAAAATTAAAACAATTAGTAGGTAATTTTAAACAGGTCATCGCATTTATTTTTTTCAATAAAAGTGTTTTTAAACATGTTTTATTGTCGAAATATCCGTTATAAACACATTTTAATATATACTTCCCCATCGCTTAATGGAATTAAGTCGGGACCGTGTAATGCATTTTGTGATGTGTATAACAATTTCTAGACGTGGGATATAAATTCAGTCAAGCAGGGGCGTAGCATGGCCTGTTCTCAACATACTCATACGACTAGAGAAGCGCAGAGTGTGGAAGGGTTGCGAGTAGGTGCACCCCTTCCACCAGTGGGTTCGTGGGTCCTCCACCGATATATGTATATTTTTTCAGGAATATAAACATTTTATGCTGGCAAGAAAAGGGTAACTTTCCACCTTTACCTTTCCCCCGCCCCCACCCCATATCATGCCCCTCTGAATTTTATTGCATTTTAAACATTTTTAGGATTTTTTATTTTTTTCGATTTTTTTTCCAAGTTACTCCCTGGAGTACAGGAGTATGCCACACTAAGCCACTGCAAAGGAAAATGTGGACACTCTGAATATATACTGTCTTAGAATGATTAGGTACTCATTAATAAATATGGGTTGTAGCTGTTTACTTGTTTTTAAATACTAAATTGTGTCTTCTGCTAAAATGTACAAAAAACAATGTGAAATCTGTCTTTACTTACGGTTCTTGTTTGCTCACTTCTTCAGACAAATCCGAATATATTTTAGTCTCGGTATTTCCGTTGTCTAAAAGAGGTCTTTTTTCTTCATGTTCTTCCATTTTCATATTTGGCATATCCCTTTATTCTCTGTTACGTATACTAATTTTAGTTTTTTTCTAGCATTCAATCTCCAATGGTCCAGAGTCTTTTTTTTAAAGTTTTTTTTTTATACAATTTAAAGTTAGGTTAGTGCAGCATATGCTATATATGTTTGGCGATGTATTAAACGCATTCCGAGTATGTTCTGCCAACTAATTAGGTATACATTAGTATCAATTATATAGATAAATTTGAGATATATTATGACGTCAGAATAGATTGTAAAGATGAAGAAATATGTGTTTACTATTTCTCACACGCTAGTAGCAAGTGATTTCAGAAGATAGTCAATTGAAGCCTATCCATTTATTCATGTATATTCATGTATTTAGGTATACTCATTTATTCATGTTCATTCATTTATTCATTTATAACCATGTATTCATGTATACTCATTTATTCATGTTCATTCATTTATTCATTTATAACCATGTATTCATGTATACTCATGTATTCATGTTCATTCATTTATTCATTTATAACCATGTATTCATGTATACTCATTTATTCATGTTCATTCATTTATTCATTTATAACCATGTATTCATGTATACTCATTTATTCATGTTTATTCATGTATATTCATGTTTATTCATGTATTCATGTATACTCATTTATTCATGTATATTCATTTATTCATTTATAACCATGTATTCATGTATACTCATTTATTCATGTTTATTCATGTATATTCATGTTCATTTATGTATTCATGTATACTCATTTATTCATGTTTATTAATGTATATTCATGTTTATTCATGTATTCATGTATACTCATTTATTCATGTTTATTCATGTATATTCATGTTTATTCATGTATTCATGTATAAGAATACTCGTTTTTAAGATTGCAATACAATATTATGAGCGTTAAGAGCCATGTCTAATTTAAGCGTAAATCATTAATTACAAAGTGATTTTATTATAATTTTAGATAAAACACATAGCTATGTCCGATAAACCATCTTACATTGATATATAACAATTTAAATAATACGAATATGACAGTTTACACCACCAATTCATATGAGTATGAGTATGACTGGTCCAAATATGATAACTAATTTTGAAAAAATAGTCCCGGAAAATTATTTCTTAATTATGAAGTCAAAATACTATTATTTTTTTAATTATTATTTTTTAATATTCATATGAGTTGAACCATTTTGCGTTTATATAAATCATTTAAGAGAATTAAAAATGGCCACAATGACCGAAACTCGCATGTCCACTAGAAGGCGAAAGACGAAAGAACGAAAAGACGTTAGAACGACAGAACGAAAAGACGACAAATGCAGCGCGAAAATACGACAGAAGGAAAAGACTGCAGAGCGACAGAACGAAAAAAAGGCAGATTAGAAGCGAAAAGACAACAGTTAGTTTGAATGTTGTTTTACGTCATTTTACACATGTTAGGCCATATATGATGGTCGATGTTTTTGTGGTAGAGGCAGACTACCCCATTTTCCTAGGTATAACCGGTACTGAGTACCTACCGTAAGAATCGCCACTTTCTCACTTAAGCTTCCAATGGGATTCTAACCCACAGCGTCCGAGGCGATAAGGTTTACAACGCATAGTCGTTAACTCTTCGACCACGGTGGCGCAGAAGGCCACACGCAATTACGAAAATACAATAATATAAAATTGTGTCTTTTCGGGACAGAAGTGTCAACATTTTGAAACTGATCCCAGTACCAGTGTCGCTCATGACTACAGACACAATGCTACACACTTGAATCCCATATAGTAGACGACAGTAAAGTCACAATTCCTACACCATAGGTAGGTACGTGCACTGTCATTGATTGCATGACATGTGTAAATACCAAAACATGCTCGTACGTTTGGCGACTTTGCAGACATATACATAAACTCTATATCAAGCTCTTTTCACCATTCGTGTAGTGTCGATGTTGTTTTCGATAACTACATGTCCATTCCATCAAGGATGGCACACAAACACGAAGAACTGAAAAGAAATAATTGAATATGATAGACACATACCACTCCCCGTGTCTTCACTTAGTTGCTGTCTCTGCCAACCTGTCAGACCTTGTTAAATGAATAATTCGTCAGGTATAAATGTTTGGAGATTCATTGCCTAGTGACAAACAATAGGTTGTTTCCCATGGGCATAAGGTCATTTTATTCATCAAGGGCACGATAAAGCAATGCCTTAGAATGTGAGGAAGCGGACCCTGGCATTGTCGTACAGGCTAGCATTGTAGATTTGTCCCAACTCATAAATTGTGTAAGTATTTTTGTGATGATATTTTAGAATAAATGCCTGGATACAACAGCAGCAGTCAGTTTTCTGGCAATGAAAAGAAGACTTCTTGGAAGGCTTACACGAACATTATCATCTCATAGCACACGTAGGAGAAACCTTGGAAATAAGTGAAAAATGTCTTGCACAATCTGAAGCATTTGTGTGTACGGCACTGCCAATTATATTGTAAAAGATGCATGATATAAACTATTCCTTAAAACAGGAGATAGGCAGCAACAAAGAGTGCCACCTCGGAAAAACAGTAAAGAAACAAAACTCTTTGCGTTACCAGTGTTACCACATTGCCAGATCAAATTTCCAGGCATACATTTAGTGACACGTAACTCATGTCACCTCTCAAACATGACTTGTTGTTGAAAACAAGACTCCAATTGCAAAGGACAATGTACCGGTTCCAAACTTGAAAAATAGGCTGTGCGTCGAAGTCGTGCAAATATTTGAACAAGGTTTCAACTGTTGCTGTGCCTGTCAGACTATGTAGAACGCTTGAAATCAATAAACATCATTTAACACTGAAACAGTCCGAAAGCAGACTGCAAGGTGATTGAATTTGAGAAATATTTTGAAAGAAATGATGGACTGTATTTTTCTAGAGCGGAGGAAGCTAGGCAACCGGAAGTAGAAATAACTGGGTAGACCATTCGCTATAACAGAATTCTTCGGTAAAAATAGGTTGTGCTCCGAAGTCTTGCACATATTTGAACAAGATTTCAACTGTTGCGGTGCGTGTCAGATTCTGTAGAACGCTTGAACATTGCCGAAAGCTCAGACTGAAATCTTTAGATATCATAATTTTAATATCTGTAGAAAAACTAGATATCATGATCTATAATTTTAAATAAGTCATAGAATTTGGTTGTGCACATTCTTTTCTGTAAACAAATACTTTTAAACCGAGATTCAGTGTAGGAAATAACACCTGTGTAAACGACCAGAACCACATGTATGCCTCTAGCGACTGGCTATATTATAACATACAGACACAAGTGTTTTTTTGAATTTCAGTGGTCACAAGCAAGTGCTAATAACATGGCTAAACAATACATTTGACATCTAACTCATTAATTTCAAATAAGAAGAACTTTAATTAGAAGCACTTTAAAACTTTCCCTGTACAACTGTGACGCCGGAGAGACGGCAAACAGTTAAAGACAGGTCACCGTTTAAACACTTATAGAGAACGGGTAAGCCTGGAGTGGGAACAAATTTGATCTCAAATTCACCATTTGAATACATTTGATAGAAGACTACACGCTTATGTTACATGCCAAAGCTCTTAAAGTGTCAGTCAGAGAAGAAGGTGTTAAAATTAAAGATTTCATATAAAGCTACATGTTATATGTTACTCCAGGGAGTGACCTGAAAAGTAATGTTACGTGTAATAAATATATGAGTTATATACCTACTGTAGTTTGAGAGAAGAAGAGTTTTCAAAGTATTCCCAATATCAGTGCGTTTTAAACAGAACAGAACAGAACATATTCTTTATTCACTTAAACTTTACAGTTTTTCGTGATACACAAAAGCATATACATACATTCAATCTACACGTGAATAGTTATGGTGTATGACAATACATTAAAAAATAAATTGAATCAAATAAATACAAATTCAGAGGTATAATAAATATTGGATGCACTCCTATTAGCAATTTCAGTCTTAGTGGAACTGACACTAATCACAATATACAGTAGGGAATATCCCTCCGCCCAGAAAATCTAATTTTCTTAGTAAATAAGTTAGGTCGCTATTAAATATTATTATTGTTTAAAAGATTTATACGAAGCAAAAATGCTTTATTGATAAATTTGCTTAGCAGAAGTATTTCTGATTTGTTATTACTTTGAAGGAGAAGCGTAAATTTATACATACTAGGTCTATGTCTATAGAAACGCTTTAAATACACTGTTCCTAAATCTGAATACAAGGGACATATAAACACAAAATGATACTCGTCTTCTACTTCATTTGTAACACAAAGCTGACATACACGATTATTTCTTTCAATTCTTTCTCTGCCGAATCGACCAGAATGAATGCGTAAATGATGTGCCGATAAGCGTAACTTTGATAGAGATGTTCGTAAGCTCCTAGAGATAATAATATCCAAGTAAGATTCAAATGCTAAGTTTTCTTTAACTACCTTATAGAACATAAGTACCTGATTCGAATCAACTCTAGCTCTAAATTCTTGTAAAAATTCATCCAGTAGTCTTTGTTTAAAAATACATAAAAATGCATTGATATTTTCTACATTTTGGTCCTTCCAAACATACATAGAACCATATTTCTCTAGCAACATTTTAACCTTAAGAAACCAGTTTGTATATCCCTTTTCTACGTCTTGTAACGAAGACTCTCTAATGTATTTTATAATGATATTTTCACTATTGCATATTTTTAACCAGAACTTGATAATACGTACATATCTATTTATATAAAGTGGAAATCTTCCCAGTTCCCCATAAACAGCACAATTGCTTGTGGATAGTCTAACTCCCAATACTTGTTTACAGAACCTTAAATGTAAATTTTCCAATGGTTTAGACTTTGAGAAGCCCCAAACTTCGCTCCCGTAATTTATAGTTGATGAAACAAATGCATCAAATAATTGTAAAGCTAGTTTCGGTTTAGTCTCATGTATTTTCAACTTGGCAGTAAGCGCATTCATTGCCTTTAGACCTTTACCATATAATGTATTTGTATTTAGATTAAACGTACCAGTATAGTTAAATGTTACCCCCAAATAGTTAAAATCGTTTACTGCTTCAATAACCTCGCCTCCATATTTCCATTGTTCATTTCTTTTAATTATACCCCGTTTGCGAAATACAACGATTTTCGTTTTAGCCACATTAACTTCTAAGTTCCATTTTTTACAATATTCTTCTAGCCTATCTAATGATGCTTGTTAATCTTCGGGTGTTAGACCTATCAAAACCATATCGTCTGCAAAAAGTAGCAATATAATACAAATATCCCTAAAATTAATTCCACAATCTTGTCTGTTTTGAATAAAAAGTTCCAGGTCTTCTACAAATAGTAAAAATAAAATTGGAGAATTTATCTCCCCTTGTCTTAAGCCCACGGCTATATCAAAGAAATCAGAGAAATTATTGCACATTTTCACACATGATTTGACTGATTTATACATGTTTCTTATTATTCTTAGAAGTTTGCCATTTAAACCCATATTATACAATTTGAACCATAACGCATGTCTATATATAGAATCGAAACAACGTTTCAAGTCAACGAATGCACAATATAATCTATTATTTTCATTTAACACCTTTTCAATTAGTGACTGTAATATAAAAATAGCGTCCGTTGTTGAACATCCTTTTTTAAAACCAAACTGCGAGTCAGATATAACATTATTCTCATTACACCATTTAGATATACGTTGGTTTAAAATACAATTAAACAATTTTCCAACATGTGACCCTCTAGGGAGGGGCCAATTTGGACTTCATGGTCACCATGTTTAACAATTGAGGTAGAGAACCGTTCGTTAATACTACATGAAAAGCATTTCATCGCTACCGCTTGTGGTTTTAGAGAAGAAGATTTTTCAAACAGTGTTCTATTTAACTGTATTCTTACCCTGAATTGGGTCATTCACCTCAAGGTCACCATAGTCTCATGCTACATGGAGATATTAAAGAGAAGACGATGTTTAGATTGTTTTCTGTATATCAACCGTGACTACTGGAAACGGCTAAATATGACCAAGTGTTAACGGTATTTAAAACACTCGGTAGATAACCATAAGCTAATAATACTTGCAACCTACTATACCTCTAGCTTGTGTAGTTTTAAAGAAGATTTCTTAAAGAATTTCCTATATAACTCTTATATACAAACTCGGGAGAGAACTACACCTTTATGCTACGCGTAATATATAAGCTATGTGTCATGTGGTCAGAGATTTTGTTTTCCATAACTCGTTTTATATATAAGTCTAGGTAAACGATGTTTTATATTCAAACGTTACACACCCGGACGGGGTTATTATTAACCCGTGGACTTTGTTTGAACAAGCTTGATTGTCAAGTACCTAGGAAGCATTTCTGATCAAAACCTGTCGAAATCTGTTAAACGGTTCTTGATGAAAAAATATGCTTGAAGATCTCGATTATATTTAGTAACGGTGGAATCTTGGTTTTCCCCCAATATGGACTATATTATTAATCGTATATTTACCAAACTTTGCTATGGTCTTTATATCAATGAAAGCTCCGACAAGTTCGAAACCCAGCCAGATCGGATTAGTGACATCAGAAGTATTACCCCTATATTGCTGGAAAATGTCAAATTTTGCCGTGTGAAAACTCTAGCAGCTTTGTATTTGATCTCATCGATGTGGATATTAATAAAAGCTCGGACAAGTTTGAAAACCAGCTATATAGACCAGGATCGTAAGCGTTATGGCGTCTTGAATTATTGAAAAATGCCATATTCAGCTTTTTAAACACCCTAGCACTTTAATTTTGCATTTAATCTTTAACAAACTTGACCAGATTGTTGATATTGATAAAAGCTCGGAAAGTTCGAAACCCAGCTCTATAGGATAATAAACAACAGAGTTATGGCTATTGTTTTACTGAAAAAAACCATATTATATGATCTATAATGTTACTAGAGGAGAAGATAACAGTTGAAGTATCGTAATATAGAGGGTCTGTGGGGCTCTACAAGCTAACTCTGGCTCTTATAACAGGTGAGGAGCGGAGTGCGGGGGAGGTGCTCATATTTAGCTGATTATTGAACTTGTTCAAACTTTCATTGATATAAACAATCTGGTACAGTTTAGTTAATATCAACTATAGAATGAAGGTGCTAGAGTGTTCACAAGGCCGAATATGACATTTTTTCAATAAATTGATTGGCAATAACTCTGGTGTGAATAATCCGATATGGCTGGTTTTCAAACTTGTTCAAGATTATTTTAATATCAACTATCTTGCCAAGGTTGGTAAATATCAAACACAAAATGAAGGTGCTAAAGTGTTCACAATGTTTAATATGTTTTTTTTCAGTAAAACAATAGCCATAACTCTGTTGTTTATTATCCTATAGAGCTGGGTTTCGAACTTTCCGAGCTTTTATCAATATCAACAATCTGGTCAAGTTTGTTAAAGATTAAATGCAAAATTAAAGTGCTAGGGTGTTTAAAAAGCTGAATATGGCATTTTTTAACACCCTCTATATTAATATATTGTGCGTTCGTGCGCGTTCGTTTGTGCGTATGTGTGTGCGTGAGTTTTTGAGTAGTGCGTGTATGCGTGCGTGCGTTAGTGCGTGAGTGCGTACATGAGTGCATGTGTGTGTGTGTAAGTGCGTGCGTGTAATTGTCCGTGCAATTTGAATAATGTACGTTAATGTACCTTAGGTAATTTTATGTAATAACGTGTTATGAGTTCACAAATAAATTATAGAAAAAAGAAATTAAAGTATGTTTGATAAGAATCAAGGTTCGCCGTCATTTAATGAAGCATACACCATCAAGATATACCGCCGTCATTTAATGAAGCATTCTCCATCAAGATATACTTACGCTTAATAATATGGTAAATATAATTAAAGATCCTACTCGTGTAACTAACACTCCAAGCACTTTAATAGATCCAATCGCTACCTCTAATCATTTACGAATCTGGCGTTTATCAAACAGCACATCTTATCAGTGATCATTATAGTACATAATACATATATCGTTTCAAAGAAGAGCCTGGAATTACAAACGCGCTGATTTTGAAAAGTTCAATAATTTAATTAGATCAACAGGACTGTTTTTGCATACAGATTCTGTAGATGTCGCTGCAAATAGTTTTATTAATAAACTTACTCATGAAGGACTGCATTCCAATAAGTTTCGTAGCAATTCGTCCAAATGATAAGCTTTGGTATAATTCAGAAATTCGTCTAGCATCTCGTAAACGTGATAGACAAGAATCAATAGCTTTACGTACAGGCAATCAGTCTGATTGGCGCTTATATAAAGACCTTCGAAATACAGTTAATAATATGAAAAAGCTTGCTAAAGAAATATTTTTTAATCATCTTGAATTTTCTGTAAATGATATGAATTCTGCAAATCGACAGTACTGGAAAATAATCAAAATATTCATTAAAGAAAACGCTAACAGTTGTAACGTCATACCACCTTTAAAGAACAACGATGGTTTATATTCTGTATCTGACGAGGAAAAGGCAAATGTATTGAATGACTTTTTTACATCAATATCAACTGTTGACAACACCGATGCCACTCTACCACAGTTTATAACTAAGGCGATCAATACTATCAATGATATTAATATTCCTATCAACTTTAGTGATAAACATGATAAATAAAGCTAGTAGGCCAGATGAAATAAGTAATCGAGCTTCAAAAACAATATGTCGCTCCCTGTGTATTCTGTTTAATCGTTCAATTAAAGAAAGCATCTAACGAC
Organism: Cyrtodaria siliqua; assembly: GCA_037043455.1. Taxonomy (NCBI): domain Eukaryota; kingdom Metazoa; phylum Mollusca; class Bivalvia; order Adapedonta; family Hiatellidae; genus Cyrtodaria; species Cyrtodaria siliqua. Next base: position 17,389 of record JAWPHD010015890.1, read on the forward strand.
AATGCTGGAAATTAGCGAATGTTACGCCACTTTTTAAATCAGGTGATAAGATTCACAATCAAACTATAGACCCATATCGTTAAGTAGTAGCGTTGGAAAAGTTGTGGAACGCGAGATATTCAAACATATATTTTGCTTACCAATAATTTAATATTTAAAAACCAGGCTGGTTTCTTACTTGGTCGCTCAACAGTTTACGAACTAATTGCTATTTATAATCAAATATGCAAAGCGATTGATGAAAACAAATTTACATGTATGGTATTTTTTTATATATCCAAAGCTTTCGATCGTATCTGGCACGCAGCTTTAATTTTTAAACTCCGACAACATGGCATTTCAGGCAACCTTATTAATTGGATACATAATTATATAACTGATCGTTGACAAAGAGTTTTCGTTGGTTCTTCTTTTTCTAAAATAAAAATTCCAAATGCCGGCGTACCCCAATGCTCTGTTCTAGGACCATTATTGTTTTTAATTTATATAAACGACATAGCTGATGCATTCCTTAGTACGACAAGGCTATTTTCTGATGACAGTTCTATTGCGGTATCTACATCCGACATAGATTATGTGGAAAATACAATTAATGGGGACATGCGTAAACTATCGAATTGGTCAAAGCAATGGCTAGTAAAGTTTAATCCATCTAAAACTGAAGTCATCTTCTTTTCACTTGCAAACTGAAATCGTCCGTCTTTGATATTTGAAAATACTCAACTCAGCTTTGTTGACAATCATAAACATCTAGTTCATATCTAAATTATTGTTACAATTTCAAACCGATAATCACGTATACGTTTTCAGCCACAATGGAGAGAACTGTAACTAATGTTGTAATAACTTGTAGTTCAATCCATTTGCATATGTTGCTATGAATATTGTGATGTTGAATTGATGTATTGTAACATATCTGCAATACAATAATATTAAACTAGAACTAAACTAAATCAAGATTATATAATAATAATAATAATAATAATAATAATAATAATAATAACCATAATACAACGTAAGTACAAGAATGAGTATTTCTCACCCTCAGAAGCAAGACCATACATGGTCAGTCTAACGGATTGCTATTGGTATATGTTTCAGTTATTGGTGGGATGTAAAAGAAAACATATATTTGACACCAACATTGAAGAGTATGGACAATTAAAGTATATAATTAAAACAAGAAGAGGGAGAATTCGGAAAGATGGCGTTGATTATGTAAAAGCATTGCAGGAATGGGAGGAATACGGGATTGGAAACGTTGTGAAAGAGCGGAATAATCTTAAACATCTTTAAATGTCCAATAACCAACTGTACTTTGAATGTCCAACTGGGTTTTGAATGTCCAACGTCCAACTGAACTTTGCATGTCCAACGTTCAAATAGGTTTCAATGTCACTTCAACTGAGTTTGACTCTCCAACGTTCAACATGATTTGAATATCCAACGTTCAAATAACCTTGAATGCCCAACGTTCAACTGGGCTTAAATGTCCAACGTCAGCTGGGTTTGAATGTTAAACGTCAAAGTGAGTTTGAATGCCCAACGTCCAAATGGGTTTAAATGTCAAACGTCCAAATGGGTTTGAATGTCAAACGTCCAATGTCGAATGTCCAACTTCTAACTGTATTTTGAAAGTGCAACACTCAACAGGGTTTGCATATCCAACTTCCAAATGGCTTCGAATGTCCAACGTCCAGCTGGGTTTGAATGTCCAACGTCAACTGGGTTTGAATGTCACACGTCAAAGTGAGTTTGAATGTCCAACGTCCAAATGGGTTTGAATGTCAAACGTCCAATGTCGAATGTCCAACTTCTAACTGTATTTTGAAAGTGCAATATTCAACTGGGTTTGCATATCCAACGTCCAAATGGCTTTGAATGTCCAACGTACAATTGAACTTCGAATGTACAACGTCCAGCTGGGTTTGCATGTCCAAGGTCCAAATGTGTTTGAATGTCCAACGTCCAACTGCACTTTGAATATTCAACGTCCAATTGGGGTTGAATGTCAAAAGTCCAACTTGATTTGAATGTTCAACATCTAAAAAATGTGAATGCCCAGCGTCCGACTGGGTCTGAGTGGCAAAGGTCCAACTGGTTTTGATTGTACAATGTCCAACTGAACTTTGAAAGTCAAAAGTTGAACTTGGTTTGAATTTTCGACGTCCAACTGAACATTGAATGTCCAACATTCGACTAAATGTTGAATGTTTAGCATCCAACTGGGTTGAAATGTCAACCTGAACTTTGAATGCCCAACGTCCAACTAAACTGCGAATGCCCAAAGTCCAACTGGGTTTGATTGTCAATAGTTCAAACAGTTCAACCGGGTTTGGATGTCCAACATCCAAGTTTGGATGGTAAACGTTCAACTAGGTTTAAATGTCCAAAGTCAAACTCAACTTTGAATGTCAGTCGTCCAAATGAACTTTAAATGTTCAACGTCTAACAGGGTTTAAATGCCTAACGTCCATCTCTGTTAGAATATCTAAGGTCCAAAGGAGTTTGAATGTTCATCGACCTACTGAACTTTAAATACCCACCATTTAATTGCCAACGTTCAAATGGGTTTGAATGTCGAACGGAACTTTGAATGACCAACGTTTGACTGGGTGTGTACGTCCAACAGAACGTTGAATGTCAAACATTCAATTGAAATTTGAAAGTCCAACGTTCCAACTGGGTTTAAAGTCCAACTTCCAAATTGTTTTGAATGTCCAAGGTCCAAAAGATCTTCGAATGACCAACGTCCAACTGTGTTTGATTGTCAAAAATTCGACTGTGTTTGAATGTCCAACGTCCAACTGCGTATGAACGTCCAACGTCAAACTAAATTTTGAATGTCCGACGTTTAACTGGGTTTGAATGTCCAACATGACTTTGAATTCAACTGTACTTTGACTGCCCACCGTCCAACTTGGTTTAAATGTCTAAAGTCCAAATTGGTTTGAATATCAGCCGTTTAAATGGGTTTGAATGCCCAACGTCTAGCTGGTTTTTAACCTAAATCGTTCAACCGGGTTTGAATGTACAACATCCAACTACGTTTGAATGTTAAAATTGGGTTTGAATATTCAACTTCCAACTAAACTTGAATGTCCAACAACCATTTGTACTTTGAATGTCCAACGTATATTTGGATTTGAATGTCAACCGTCTACTCTAACTTCCAATATCTAACATGAAAATCAACTTCGAGATGGGTTTAAATGTCCAACATTCAACTGCGTTTGATATCCAATGTCCAACTGAACTTTGTATGTCAAACTTTGAAGTTGATTAGAATGTTCAAGATCAACCGAACTTTGAATTTCAAATATTCAACTGGGTTACTTTGAATGTTCAACGTTCGATTGAATTTTGAATGTCCAACATCTAACTGATATGTCCAACTTCCAACTGGGTTTGTGTGTTCAACATCCAACTGGGTTTATGTGTCCAACATCCAACTGGGTTTATGTGTCCAACTTCCAACTTGGTTTATGTGTCCAACATTCAACTGGGTTTATGTGTCCAACATCCAACTGGGTTTATGTGTCCAACATCCAACTGGGTTTATGTGTCCAACTTCCAAATGGGTTTATGTGTCCAACATCCAACTGGGTTTATGTGTCCAACATCCAACTGGGTTTATGTGTCCAACATCCAACTGGGTTTATGTGTCCAACATCCAACATCCAACTGGGTTTATGTGTCCAACATCCAACTGGGTTTATGTGTCCAACATCCAACTGGGTTTATGTGTCCAACAAATGTCTTTAGGCTCATGAATAGACTCAATAAACCCGAAAACCGAGTCAGCTACTTTATTATCTTTGTTGTGTTTGTAGCTTCCAAAGGATCTCCCTTATCAGTATTTATTGTTTTATGATCACATTCACTGATAAACAAGAACATTAAAATGCCATACGTAAGATTATTTAACTCTTAACATTTAAGTACCGTACGATTACTAATACATATAATGACTAAAGATTAAACAACATTATACATGTAGTAGGTGGTAATACATGTATACTCATAATAATTGCTAGCCAAGTATATTAAACACACAAACAAGCGAAGCGTTTAGCACAGACTTTCTTGTTTAAATGTTTATAATATTATAAACAAAATTTGAAAAGTTAAGGTTGTATATTTCTCACTGTGGTAAGAAGATTTGTAGCATGTATCATGTATCATGTAAGCACATTTATAATCAATCCAGTTGTTTTACGGCGTAAAGATACCTGTTTTTTGTCAAGAATTGATATGGGTTGAGAAGGGGAGATAATACATATTATACTCAAGAGCTTGTTTCAAAACGGGTTGTTTCCCTTCATCGTGTACATCACCAGAAAATCTATCAAGAAAAATGATCTAAAATACATTTGGAGAATGCGTTATACATGACAAATCAATCGTTATCCCATTTGTTCGACATTAAATGCGTTTTCGTTATGTTTTTCAGAAATCCGGAAAAATAAAAATAATTTCGTGTTACCAGGGCTTTTTAAATGTTCGTCCCAGGTGTTACTGATGTAAACAAAGACATTTTTATTGTTAATTTTCCTCCGTCAGACATTATAGTTGTATGCTTATCGTAATCGCCTCCATCTGAAATTTTAGGAATATCAAATAAGTAATAATACACAATGTTACGAAAGTTCATTTTCACTTGATAGGCATCATATGACACTGGTGTACAATGAAGACGGTTTTCCAAGAAGAGGAATAAAATACAACAAGAACAAAACGTCTCACACCACCGTTAAATATTCCATAGGGTCCCATTGTAATGTTTTGTTCGTGGTATAAAGATAAAAAACACGATGCTTTAGGCTTAAAATATTCAATGATCCAATATCTGCAATTTAAAACACAATCAACAAATATTTAATAGGTTCACTTTTTTAATCGCATGCGTGTGTAATCACAGGTGGTGCTTTGGTCAAACACTTCTAAAATGTTGAAAGAAACCTCATATCAACACGGGATTTTCTGTTACATCTGTCTTTCACACTGCAGATGTGTTCTAAAACAAAACAAAACTTTGTTTGCCAATTAATTTCTGTTTTCCTTTTGTCTCCGTCCGTGAGCTTTCAGGGAAGATAGTAGAGGTGTGAGACAAAAACATGCCTCTATTGATCAAAACACGGTGAATACACATCGGAGTTTTATGTAACATAACGGAAACGCAATTTGATGCCGGACATGGGGAACAGCAGTTTAGTTGATATGTATAACTTAGTCTCAAAATCCATTTTAGATATATTTTATTGTTTTTTTGTTGTTTTTTTCCGGTTAAAAGCGATCGTAACTCTCATCGCATATTTGTAACATCGTTAAGTGCTGTGTGGCAACTGTAAACAGTCTACTACGAATCAGTAGTGTTATTATGTACTGGTCCTTAAAGCTACATGCCCTTTATTTAAATCACTTTCTTCTTTTTAGACGTGTCTTTATTTGTTACTTCATGTTCACCAGCTCATGGCGAAATCGGGCATTTAGTCAAACAAATTTAACGCAGGACATCATTTCTGTCCAGACTCTATTGCGCCTATACCTTTGAGATGTTTCATCGCTCTGATGGTGGAGGGACGTTAAACCTTAGAACGAACAACACAAAAAGCAGGACATCAGTTACTTTGTAGACATCGAACAGTGTACATCGTATCTGTACACAGGTATGATTTACAAAAACAAATATGTGTGCCTCTTTCGTGACTCGAACACACGACCTTCTAAAATACAGTACAAAGTGTTTACCACTGAGCTATGGCGACTTTTCGAGAACATTGTATATTTAGTTATATATATATATTATGATGCAAAATACATCAACATAACTCATCATGTATCAGTATATACTCCACATGACAATCTCGCACGTGTAAATAACCGTGCATGGTAATACTATCAATTCTCAACAATTTAATCTCGATGTTTTATTTAGCGGATGATAATTTTGTGTGCGGGTATGTGCTATAGTTATTACGTAATGACTATTTAGTGTTAGAAATGCTACTACATAACAACAAGATACCGTCCGTGGTGTAGTGGTTAAAACGTCATGTTAAAAAATAAAACTGCAATGTCCCTGCCTAAAATCCTGTTCCTGGCAACTCTTTTTATGAACTACATTCGAAATCCGTATGTTACGAAGGCTAAATAAAATGTGATATTTTACGCGTGTGTAATTCGAAGGTTTAACGTCCCTCCACCAACTAAACGTCGCGAGACCTTTCAGGTTAAGCCTTCCAGAATATCTCCTCGCCGTATGGGTACAATAGAGTCTGGACGAATGATGCGCGCCACAGGGGTCAAAAGGTCAAATACACTAAAAATTCAACTACAGTATTATTTTTTATTATTTTTACATACAAAGTGGTATTTATACCCATCTATATAAGATACACATCATATCAAACGTTTTTTTTAATTTCAATCTCCGATGTGCGACCGGGGTTGGGCGAATGACATCGGGGCCGGGGCGGGGGGTCAACTTTTCTTGATGTGCATACCGATTCGGCATCAACATCGACCTTTTATTGCCGGAGTTACGGCCTTTTTTCGTCAAATATTACGTTAAAATATCTTGTTTGTCAATCTTCTCCCACGGTTTTCAAATAATTGCTTAGATACGTTTGATGCTTACCTATTATGTCAAGATGTGCACATACATTTCACGTCAAAATCGATCACGTATTACCTGAGTTGCGGACCGTTTTTCGTCAAATGTGAATTCAGTGGGAGTATCCGTGTCCCATGGACACATTTAACGGGACCATTTAGCATTGGGAAATAGGTTGTTAAGGGGTCTTCGGGCCCAATTCTTGTGGCTTTAAAGTAGAATATCGCTAAAACCGGTGCTAGGCGGAATGGGTAGTTGTGTATTACCTCACATGAACAGAAAATAAGTTTCTTTTATCTCTTGTGTTATTGCTTCCATGTGATCGACGAAGAACACTGCGGCATCATACTGTACTGTAATTAGATGTGACGTTTAATGGATCCCACTCAGTCTTTAACAGATATATGAGCCAATTTGAATTTATATTAGCATGCGGCTGTTTTGAGAACATTTTTATTTTGTGTGCGGATCGACTTACATAATGAATCAGAATATTTGTATTTATTTTTAACATATTTTATGTAGGTATATGCACGTTGTCAATGTCTGCATATCATTATTATAGAGGAAGTCATCACACATTATACTTTAGTCATTATTTAGTAGTGTCTTATTGCACAGGGTAATTGTTCTGTACAATTTGTGACATTAGGCGCATAATATGCCAGTTTGCTGCGTTGTTCCTGGGTCTAATCTCCAGTGACCGTCTATAGCAAATACACGCTTCTTCCACACGATGTTCGAGCTCCATGCACGTGCCAAGTAAATTCCACGCTGTTTCCGTGTGTCCAAGATTTATCTCGTGCGTGATGCTCGAAGACAAATTATTCATAGCTAGGTATTTGCTGTCATGTCTCCCCACCTGTCTGTATGTCATGTACTGTAAATAGTACAGGTATGGCGGAGAGTCCACTACGGCCCAGTCCATCCAGTCATCCAGAAACTTGTCTCTATATTGTACATCGTCGCCGATAGATCTGAACATCTCGTACTGTAACGCAGGTGGAACACAGAACATCTCGTTACGTAGGAATCTTAAACAGAATGCCGCATGCTCCGTATATACTGATTCGCTGGGTAATACTTTAACACTAAACTCGACTTTAATCGACTGTCCTTCCCAATTATAACAACAACATACAGGCATGATTGAATGCATATCGTATCTCCTTTCTACGTCTTGTAAAACAAGTTCTGCATTATATAAATCGCCCGAACAATACAAGAAAGATGCGAATTTAAGTCGGCTTGATATTGCGTCAGATTCCATGCCACACGCGAACCAGTCACATACCTGCCGTGGTATACCATTCCCCTGATGCATACTCACGGAAGCCATTACTGTCCCAAGCGTTGTACACAGGAAAGGTACTAGTAGTCTGGCGGCTTGTTGCTCCATAGTAGTACCCAACCACAAGCTACGGATCACCATATACATATTATAATCATCATTTCTAGATAATTTTTTTAAAATAATGTTCAAGTTGCAACTGACGCTTAAATTTTCGTTGGATGCTATCCTGCCAGCTATACGTGAATGAATGGATAAGGGAGAGTCAAAATGAGGCATATTTCTAACAAGCATGTTGCATCTTGCTGCAAGTCTCTGTCCAACGTCATCAATGGCTATGGCTAACAGAAATTTTCCTTTGCTAAAGAGTATTTCCTGGAATATTTCAATCAACGTGTGTCTTTTATGTGGATTTAATTTGCCAGCAAACAGGTTTTCTTTAGGAATCATAAATTGCGGACAATACTTTAATTTAATCCATTTCAGTAATTTGTATAGGCAGTGCATAATGCATGTTATTAGATTTTCGTCTTTCCAGAAGTCATTTGTTGTATTCTCTATACACCAAAATAAAGCTGTTTTACAATGAAAACTTGAAATAGTTTCACTGACACGTTGGGATATGAACGATTTAGCAATCATTTTCAGTAGAACATAACACTTTATTTGTGTCATATTCATACTGAACATCAAGGCACGTTCCGCTAATGAAGGCGATATTCTCCATTCAACACACTCATCCTCACTTAGACGATGACCCACTGGTACGAGGAAACATCCACTTTCTTCTGCCATACGAAGAGATGCACGTGTCGGCCAATGATTCTGTCTATTTCTTGAAAACCAAGGACGTGCCACACTTGGCCATGATTTACATTCGAATGCTTTAACGATATCGATGTCCGTATATCCAATTGTTGCATTAGTAGTGATCGCTGGGCCATGTCTATTCTTCAGTGATCTAGTTGGACCAGATATTACTGTTTCTGAGGCACTTAAGTGAATATATGTATTCTTCATAATAACACGGTTTTTATTGTCATACGCGCAATGTGCATACGCGCGATCGTCAGTCGGTAAGTCTTCTGTAGGTAACGGTACGTCTGATCTCAGTTCCTGTAGTCTACAGTATCCGGGCGCCGTAGTCTCGTCCTGAATCATCAGTAGACTCATCTTACCCTGCTGCCACTCGGACCAGTCCTGGATCACATCGACTTCATGATAACACACTAGGTTGTCTATATCAGAAAGGAGACCGAGCGTTGTTGTGCCTTCTGATTGGCTTCCAAAATAGTAAGCAGATTTTGCATTCTTACTTAGTGTTTCCACCGCTTCCCTTGTAAGAAGCGCTTGTCGTCTCTTCATCACTATGTGCTGATTCATGCCAATCTCGTCTAGTACTTGGGACAGACGAACAGACAGGGCAGGGTAATACTCTGGTACTAGATCCATTGCCGGTGTATTATTGTATCGGGCTGAAATAATAATAATAATAATAATAATAATAGTAATAATATAATAATAATAATCACAGTAATAATAATAATAATAATAATAATAATGATAATAATAATAGTAATAATAATAACAATAAGAAGAAGAAGAAAAATAACAATAATAATGATAATAATAATAATAATACGCCGTTTATTACAAAATGCCTTCACGTGAGACAGCAACCTATTAAAACATCACTGGTTAAACATGATAATGAACTGTATTCATCATCTCCGGACTATATACATGTAACATCATTACAATGATTTATGTATGTAAATTCATCACAGGATTATATTCATGTAACTTCATTACAATAATTTATGTATGTAAATTCATCACAGGACTATATTCATGTAACTTCATTACAATAATTTATATATGTAAATTCATCACCGGGGTATATACATGTAACTTCATTTCAATAATGTATATATGTTTACTCATCACCGGAGTATATACTTGTAACTTCATTACAATAATTTATATATGTAAATTCATCATCGGAGTATATACATGTAACTTCATTACAATAATTTATATATGTATACTCATCACTAGAGTACATACATGTAACTTCATTACAATAATTAATGAATGTAAATTCATCATCGTACTATATACATTAAACTTCATTACACTAATTTATATATGTATACTCATCACCGGAGAATATAGATGTATGTTCCTTACCAAACTGTATATATGTATTATTTATCACCGGCGTATATACATTAAACTTCGTTACAATATTTTAAATAGGTAAATGTAGATATAGACAAGAAAACTTGGTCGCATTATATAGAAACAAGTAAAGTATAACGCATGCGTTATATGTAGACGATGTTTAATAATAGGTTAGTTTGTGGAGGCTTTGTTCAAGTCACATACCTGTAGTCGTCGATATGGAGATGACAAGAAGGTAAAGTGAAGAATTAAGATATTGTATAAATACAGATAAGTTTTTATTTATTATTAGGTATACATTATTATACATGTTAAAGGGAACATATTGAAGTATTTTCAATTAAGCGATTTACACCTGACCTATTACGAAGGGAATTTCAGTGACCATACTACAATATAATATAAAAGTCATATTAACTTAATTTTGCAAGTGATTATCATATCGGCCCTATTTATGTTCATGTTTTAGTTGTATTCAGGCTCAAAACCGCTTCGGAGTTGCCGTTAAGGCAAACAACTTTGCATTTTAAATGAATTACAAGTGATCTTACAGAAAATATTTAATTTTTTACTTCATAACTTCATTATAATACTCAAATATAAATGGGTGCCGAAACGTCCAGGGTAAAAATAGATGCCGAAATGGTTTGATGCCTGACGTGTAGTTGCCGATTCGTCTACTGTGCTTTTCACCAGGTCCAGAGAACGATTATGAATCGACATTTTTTTTCATTACGGGAATTTTCATGTTATGATTTATATCAATAGAAAGATGAGTTTTTGACGCTTTTAACGAAGCCAAACGTTTTTCAATCGGTCCCTTTGGAGCCCCACGATCTGTCAAAGTCTATTTTGCCCCTCCTTTTCAATGCAAAATGTAAACAAACATGGCTACCGTTTGGCCCGGAAAAAGAATATGTACGCATGACCGGAAGTCGATAAAGGCAGTAGTATTTACGATGAAGGGTTTGCAGCTTACGTTATAAAGTGTTGAATAGAGCGTATTTTTCATGATCACAATGTTTTTCAACAATTGGATCTAAAAGAAATATTGCTTTTTGAGCTTAGTACATAAACTTAATTATCGCAAACGAAACAAAATATTCCATTTCATATACAATCCAAAGTTAAATCCATATAAATGCAAAGTTTGTACACCTACACCACCTTTTCTTTAACCCTGCTTTGCCCTAGCCTACTAAATAAGTTGTTGTGAACTCAATACTCTTTATTCACGCCTCGTTTGCGAATTTTTTAAAACGAGGCTAATAACGCACCGGAAATCTGTTTGTGACTCACCAAACCAGGAAATGTTGACAAGTAAAAGGTGTAAAGGCCTCGGTGCCCCTTCGTGGACGAGAAGCTTGCTAAATGTGCCTGATATATCGATGGGAGATGTAACAACTATTATCGAAAGTTTATCCAAAGCCCCTAAGAACAACCTGTGTAAAGGATACAAGTTTTTCGCTGGGTCCTATATCCACGATGTCGAAGGTCAGTCTCACTCTCAAAAAAAAGTAAAAGAAATATGATGATAATCTCAATTAGAATGAAACCATGTTGATGCTAGTTTAACGCACATATCTGCGTAATGCATACACATGAATAAAACATGTTCGAACAGCATATAGTGTGATATACCTGTTGGATACACCTACAGTACAGAATAAAACTGTTCCCCACCACGAGTTGTCTAGTGTGCACTGGCTCGCGACCATATGCTTAGAGTTTAGTTTACCATTTTTGCAAACAGAATTTAGAGTGAGTGTTAAGAGTGTACTGACTTTTCCTCGTCCCTTTACATGGGTGTTGTGACCGGCAGGATATTGTCATTATTGAGTGGCATTTTTGCCCCTGTCAGTGTGGCATTTTTGCCCCTGTCAGTGACTGATCGTTACACTTCAGCTATTGTCAACCCCGCTTTTTGTGTGTTTGTGATGTCATATGCCTTTATTCCGTATTAACATTGCAATTTATTTTTGTCTTTTGTGGGTTTCTGCGGCCATCCATCTAGAGGTATGCCGGTGGGGACATATGGGCCCTGGTACCGCCATGGAAGCCGGATTGGTTTAGTACTGAGTACTCGATGGGCGAAAGGCAATTATGAACACTCTTTCTTTTTATTATGGATCTCGAACCGTATTTATCATTGAATTTATTATAAATTTGTTAAACCGTCTATATGGTCCATGTATTAGGTCTTATTTATTTCTTTATTTTACTTCTGTCAGTCTTTGAATTAAATTTTCTGTGTCACTAGCATGACTTCTTATATACTCAATGAAAACCCGTTAATTTTCCTTTAGCCCGTCTACATAAAATAATTAAAGAAAAAAACTCACTAGCCCGAATGACCGTTTACTTGCCCCGGGCTTTACGCTGTTCTGTCTATCTATAATCTCCTTTATTTCATCTTCTTAGCATTACTAGTGGTCATTTCCGTTGAGTTATGGTCAAAGATGACAGTTCAACGTACACATGTAGAGGTAAATGTGAAAGCTGCATTTCCTTTTCGACTTTCATACATGAATAAAAAATTTAAAAAAAATAAAATAATAATTTGTTCTGAACAATGATTTATCAACAATATATCGAGGTAAACTGACATCCCAGAGAAACTTTCAGTTGTATCATCAACTTGTATGGGTTTATGAGATAAATACATGTAGAATCTCATAATATCTTGCTCCAAAAAAAAGAGAAGAAAACAAAAAAACCTACCTACCGACCCCATTTTCTTAGAGCATGCAATAGGAAACACACCTATTTCTTTTTTTGGCCTAAGCACGTTACAACTGTCTCGCCATAGATCTAGCTTTTGTGGCGATCAAATGGCAGAGTGTCCGCTGTGCATTCAAGAGTTTTGAGATCAAACCCGGAAGAGTACTACTTTTTTCTTGTCTGTTTACAATTTTAATTTAACTAGTGCCGACTGTGTGGTCTAGTGGAAAGACATTTTGACTCTTGATTGATGATATGTTCACCTTCTCGTCTCTCACCGTTGGGTTTGAATCCCACCGGGATATGTGGGTGACTTGTAAGTGATGAAGTGTTGATTCTTACAGATCTTGGGCGGTATACAGTACTGGACCTACCCAGGAATAAGTGGGTGGTCTACACTAAATATAGATGATCATACATAGCCTAAAATGTGCTGAAAAATGATGTTAAACCTTAATTTATATTAAATTAGATAAATTAGATGATATTTTTGTAGATATTAAGATACTTTTAGCTCAGTGACGAACAATTCTGTTGGCATATTACAAAAAAACTGTCTGATTTTAGCTTCATTTTTAGTTAACCAATTATTTTTTTCAGTGAAAGTGTTGGAAGAAGGGTGCCATATGATGTGTTTGTGCTTTCGGTCAATGAAAAAGAATGAACTGCCTCATAAACTGTCGGTAAGAGTTGTTTTAATGTAATAATTTAGCCTTACACCAGTTTGTTAAATGTTTACTGGTACACATGGTTTTTGTTTTGTTTGGTTTATAAAGGGAGTACATCATGATTGGTATTGCTTTTAGAATTATTCAAATGGATATAAAATAAAATACCCAAATAAGGTATTTCCTAACTATGGTTACGTGCCAAGGATAGCTATTTTAATCTTGGCAAATTGCATTGTCTGGCAAAGCGAACGTCCTGTGTAAATATTGCCGAGGTGATCACGCGTGACCGCTATTTATAATCTGGTGATTATTCTTGTGAACTAAAAATACTGGTTGTAATTAATTAACAATTATTAATTATTGCACTGTGACTATTTTAAGAAACTGCTAATGTTCTATCTATATTGTAGAACCATTTCACAATTTAAATCATTTCATAGTCATTCAGCTTTTTATTTTCTATTAATCCATTTTAGCCCCAAAGCCTTAATCCATTTTAGCCCCAAAGCCTGATGTACTTCCCTTAACCGTCTTAATGTCATTGTTCAGCCCATTTTAGGCTATGCATGGAGGTCAATTGTTTGTAGTGGAGGCAGACAACCCACTTATTCCTGGGTAGAACCAGTACTGTATACCTCCTGCCATCCATAAGAATCAACACCGTCTACATATGGGATTACAAAAACAAAGTGTCATCGCCCAATTCTGAGAAAATAGGTAATATATATCGTTTTATATTTTCAGAGCAGTTCCACCACATTAGTTCTTTATCATGTTTATATGTGATGTTCTTGTTCAACGTGAATTTTGCATGAAACAACAGTTAATGACACAGAAGGAACAGAAGCTTTATGCTGTTCAATATGAGTAATGACCATATCAGTAGGAAGTTCTTGCAGTTTTTCCGGAGAAGTAGCAGACCATTATATATTCTTGCAACTTTTATCAGTGCCTGATCTGTGGTTTTTACAAGATCAGTTCCGATAAAGAATATATAATGGTTTTGCAATTCATCAAAATGGAGGATTCAGCAGTTTGTAATTATGAAAACAACTAGAAGGCCACGGTCGACATATCGAGCCCTATGTTTAAGAAGTCCAGATTGATTTGCCCAACACCAATGTCAATCCCATTAGGAGCAAGAGGTCACATGATATTAGATGCATATAGGGAACATTCTGATGAAGCGTGGTGAAAATCCCGCAAGGAATAAGCATTCATATCTGCGAAGACTGGACGTGACCTATATTTTGTCTAAAGTAAGTCACAGCGACCAGAAATTTTGCACATGATGTTAGATGCATAAAAGAAGGATTTTGGTAACGTTTGGTGAAAGCGCACATACACCCGGATGACATTGTGATTGCTAAATCTTGATTTGTAGACGGGTTCGACAAAAATGAATGAGGAGGAAAAGGAATTCACGAACACCCAGCCAATCCTGTCATTCTTCGGGATCATACCGCACATATCGACGGGTTGGTATGTTCATATGCTACATGAACAATATGGACGTTACCCATGTGTGTTGATGTTTGATTTGCGTTTCATGTTTATTATTTACAATACAGATGACCTTTTTATCAATGCTTTCATATAAATAAACAATAGATGGTGCAATCGCCTACATGTAACTGACATTGCAAAACTTTGGATTTTGAATGCAAATTCCTTTTGGGAATTAATTCCCACCATGCTATTATGAAGCAACCAATGTGGAAACCTTCTAGATACATTCGAGTTATGCTTCAAAAAAGTGATTGAGGTGTTGCGAATGAGGATTACCAGTAACTAAAGGTAAAAAATAGTTCTGGCAAAGTGATATCATCACTATATTATCACTAGTGATAACCCAAAAGTGCCATTTCTTGGTGCATCACCAGATCGACTTGTCTATGACCCTTCAGAAGAATTGCCATTCGGAGTACTAGAGATAAAGTGTCCACAGAAGTCCTCATTCAAGGATTGCCCTTACTTGAGTAATCAAAATGATGTGTTTAAACTTAAACCAGTTCATCAGTACTACCATCAGATCATGGGCCAGATGGCAATCACTGGGCTTAAGTGGTGTGACTTTGTCGTATGGACAGTAAATGATATGCATGTTGAACGAATTAACTTTAATGAGCAGTTGTGGTCAGATATGCTGGACAAATTGAGCGTTTTTTACTTTGAGCATCTCATATACCATTTTAAATAATGGATATATGAATGAATAGACTAATAAGAAGGAGTCTTAAAACACATTAAAATATGACACATGTTATTATTGTTTATGAAAATATCTGATCTGGAAAGCACGACTCGGCTAGTTTATTAATATGGGTGGGGGTGTTTACATTGTTAATATAGGTGTGCATATAATTTAAATAAAGTGTACGTCGATTACAAAACAGAATTCATAAAACTTTAAAAGCCATTAAGCATCATATGAATTAATAATAATGATTTGTACAACAAAAACTACCTTTGTCGTCAAATTTTCAAGACTATTTAACTACTTCATGAAAAACAATTCAATCGGGCAGAACAGGGGACATAATGTTAATTGTTAATGAATAGTTTGGTTGGAAAAACTCAACGACTGCTAGTTTTTGGAGCATAATTCATTAATATTAAGTCATGATGCTTTAAGGCTATTCTAATTCTAGTTTTGTGATCGAACTTAAATTTAATTATATACATGTGCAACTGCTAGCAATATGAACCACATAAATGTATTTATAATATTGATGATTTAAGAACAATAATACACCGGCAACCCGGAAGTCTCGTGTTTTCCCGTCCACACATTTTCATAAATAATAATTCAACCAAATTTAATATGCGGCTTATTTAATGCATGTTCACCGAGGGTTTTCTTTTTGTATTTGTATTGGCACCAATTACTTTTTCAGATCGCCCGCTGTCCCTTTAAGCTCAATAATACAATTTTGGTGCAGAGTCGGTAAAATGGAAAATTAAATGGACATATTTTCAGTGGTAGCAATGTTAATTTTGAAATAATGTTTTGAATATATACTATCCTGAACACTATATTTAACTGCCCTACAACACATTTCAGGTTAAATAATTGGCAATTGCCTATCCATTTTATTCTAGAATAAAGGTCCTTTAAATAATGTCATTAGACAACAAACTGTCCACAGCTGAGTTGCTGAACCAGCTAAGCTAATAGGAATCACAGAGTCAAAAATATGGTATTCTTTGATTCGCCGAATAGCTCTCTCTACATGTATTCGAAGTCTGGCAATCTCCTGTGTTTCTTCAACCTCTTCTGTGGTGAACTGATTCCTGTTGCATGTGAGGAAAGGTGGTATATTGAGTTTTGCCCCTTTAGCATCTAGAAGATCTTTGATCACAAAACCCTTGGCGGCCATAACACTGTCGCCTTCTTCCAGCAAACTGACAATGTTACTCTGCCTGGTAATTTCCTTATCGGATATCGAACCCGCAAAAAGTGATGATACAAATATTATGCAACCAGATGGTGAAATGCCAATAAGACTTTTGAATGTTGTTGCGCTCTTGTAATGTGAATAAAATTCTGAATTCAAACTTAACGAAGATGGTGTTTGAATTTTAATTTCAGTACAGTCTAATATGACACGAGTAGATGGGTACATTTCCTTAAAGCACTCTGGCATATGTCGGTCAATTTGCTCTCTGCTAAGCCATATTGGAAGAGATCCAAGTTGAAAGTACAAAAAGTTGCTCCACGTTATGATAATGCGACTCACAGTTGCTTGTGAAATGTTGCACCTAACAGCCAAATCCTGTTGGAACAGCCCTAACCTTACTTTAACTAAAAATATAAAAAATTGATCAATCAAACTTAAACTTTCTATGCGAAAAGATGGCTGTATGACATCGCTGCCAATATACCTCTGTCTTTGAATCTGTGTCCATCGTGTCATTCTCTCAGCGGATGGTTTCAGCAGGTTGAATAAGTTTATAAGTAAAGAATATGATGAAAACCCAGTATAAAATAATAACATTTGTGGATCAGTTGAAAACCGTTCTAGGCCAAAGCTATTCATTGACATTTTTTCTATCGTTTGCTCAAGTTCATATATATGTGCACACGCTTCCTCCAATTTCTCATTTTCTGACTTCTCATTTTGTAGGTAGTCATGGAACATTGGTTGTGGTGTACTTCAAGGCCAAGGCATTCAATTATGAAAGTTTACAATCGATCATCTGTAAATTGTAAAAATACTCTTAAATTAATGTTGAAAATAGAAATAATCATGAACATCCAGGAGACTCAGTTAATCAGGAAATACACTAATTAACACATTTATAGCAATTGCAATTACTTTGCTGATTAAATAAAGTAACAATGGCATAATGAACAATACCTCGAAGAATACAATGTCATACAAATTATAATATATAACTGATATATATTTTTTCTGACTGATCTGACTAATCGATTGTATATGTAACTGATGAATGATCGTTTACATTCTGATTGTAACCGATGGTCTACTGTAAATTTTAAACCATTTGTCCATCACTATACATCATTAACTATTTCACTTTACCACATATTTGAATCCTCTAGCCTTTGTCGTTTCATTGGAGGCTTACGTAGGGGATTGTCATTAGTCCAGGAGAAAGTTGTCGGTACCGCATTCTTCACCAAACATTTCTTTCCGGTTAGTGTCTTCATGAAACATTCATTTTTTAAATGAACTGAACAAACTTTAGTGTGTGCCTTTATCTGAAAAATAAAGACAATTATAATATAACATAACCTACAATATATAACATAATTGAAGGAGTTTTGTGTGGCTTGTGCAAGGTTTAAACATATTCGTATATAATTAGAGGCTGTTGATATGAAACAATTTATAATTATAGGCCGTTGATATGAACAATAAGCATACATGTAGGTATTCTGGAACTAGTGGAGACTTATAGGGGGAAACCCCTGTATTCCCCCTGCCCGCATCCCCATGTATTTCATTTTAACAGCATGTGTCTGTCTTTGCCTTTGTTAAAACAAGAGCCCCCTGTTAAAATCCGGAAGTGCAGATATTAATATAAAGAAAAATTACAAAATAATAGTAAAAAAATAAAAAGTACATCTACCCAGGCTCGAAACCTGTCCGCTAGCGTGACAAGCAAGCATTCTTTCCATTAGGCCATGCCGCCTACCAATAAGTGTTGTGGTTATTATTTATATTGAGACCAGCTAAGATCGGGTCAACACTTTCTGCAGACGAATTATCTTTCTGCAGACGAATTATCTATCTTGCAGACTAAATGAGTATCTTGCAGACTAAATGAGTAAGTATTTAATATAATTCGGTTGTTTACCACGCTAAGGAAATCTTAGGCTCCGACCAACCCAGACGAAGGATATTTTTTTTTTTCAGGGATTGTTTGCACAGGGAAAAGATATACTTCTTTGAGAATACTGTAGAGATTTGGTCATGTTTCATAATGTAAACAAACGTAAATTTTTAAGCGCTTCTTCTTCATCGCCCTTTGTGTTTTTCATCTATTACCTGGAAATATTGTCCTTCGTCACGTCGTACTCTAACGACCCATTCCTTTCTTCTTGCATCATCAGCCGGAAAGCTATGAAATGACACATCTTTGGTGTTATATCGCGAATCATTCGTGCACATCGGCACGCAACAGTGATACGCTGCCATGTTTTGTTTGCGTTAGTAGCCTCGTTTTGAAATCAAAATGGCCGACGCGTGAAATAAGAGTATAACTTCGTGATGTAATGCGTGTCAGTGGTGGTGACGTAACATATCATACATATGACGTCATCAATTCCTAGAAATTATGAAGCATATACAGAGGGGCGTTAACAATGCAATGCATTAATTTGGGTTATGCGATCCAAAAAATACGACTAAGTGGAAGTGGAAGTGAATGGGGCCTAATGGTACAGACCAGACCCACACACCCTGACAGTTGAGAACTGCATTTTTCATGTTACAAATGCTTAGTATTTGTTACGTTTATTATTAATATATCAAAATTACCAAGATGGATGCCTTCTACTCAATGTGTCCCCACTACTTCCATGTATATGAATTATGACAAAATACTCGTTTATTTACAGTCGATATTTTGTGTGTCGAGTGTTTAAGGCCGTTACATCGTTGAGTCATTCACTTCTTTTGTTTGTGTGCATTTAATCTGCGAATTTCGATAATAGATGAAGAATTTCCAAGTCGGTATGGCATATTTAGGTAGGCTAAGCCAAGGTTGCAAAAACGAAGAATTATGCCATCCTTACAAAAGTGTTGGTTTGCTGTGCTCCAGCCCAAAACCCAACATGTTTTAGGTGAGTAGGTAGGTAGCTAGGTGAATATTTTGTTTTTTCCAAAAAACATAAGAAATTAAAGGGAACATTCTTAAAATAGCAAAAAAAAAAAAATAGTGGTAAGAGAATTGCAATAAAAAGTTTTGGGTAAGGCTATGTTTAGTGAGTAGGTCGAGCACAGCAAACCAACATTTTTTTACGGATGACCTTATGTATATCTGATCTGATCGCTGAACGACATTTACATGCAACTAATAGCAAAAAGAAAAATCCGAAACACGAGTGTCTTCTTCTCTCCTCTATCCTTCTATACTATCGTAATGGAAGTGCAGATCCCTGCATTACAAAGCCATCACATCACGATTATACAGAAAAAAAAGTTCATCGCAACCCAAATTATTATTTACAGGCTTAAAACTATTCAAATTGCCAAAATATATCTGTTTTAATCCATTTGTAACTACAAATGCAATGGTGGTCGCCCATTCAAATAAAAACATAAACATCCCTTCAATGTTTTAATGAACTGTTCCGTAAGTCGTTCCATCCGCCATCTTGGAAATAGTGTAAACAAAATTTACATGGGGATCCAGGGGGTAAAATGAACTTTTGTGGATTGTGCGACGATTTGTCAACCGATATAGATGGCGTGGAGATCGCTAAAAGCGTCAAAAACCCACATATCTATTGATGTAAGTTCTACTATGAAATTTCCGGTAACGAAAAAAAAAATCTATTAAAAATCGTTCTCTGGATCTGGTGAAAAGCACAGTAGGTGTCGAAATGGTTTGGTGCCGAAACGTCCTGAATCGATCTTGATTTCACAGACGCAAACAATTGAGAATTGTCTGCGTTTATTAATAAGCATTTTTCATTTGGACCCTGATTTAATTAGACTAATATCCTATATACACAAATCACAATAGTTTTCGTCTAGAAAAAATCATATTGTATTCATATAAGTTCATTATAATATTTGTTATATGTAAATTCATTTCCGGAGTATATACATTTAATTTCGAAATATTTTAAATATGTCTGTTCATATTGTATGCATGTAACTTCATTACCGTAATATATACACGTAACCTTATTACAATAATGCAAATATGTAAATTCAACACTTCATTAACGGAATATATACATACAAGTTCATTACAATAATGTATGTATGTAAATTCTTCAACCGAAAATATACATGTAACTTCATTACAAAACTTGATATACTTCATTACAAAACGTGATATATGTATATTCATCACCAGAGTATATACATGTAATTTCAATACCATAATTTATATATGAATATTCATCACCAGATTTTATACATGGAACTTCGTTATACTAATTTATACATGTATATTCATCACCGGAGTTAACCTCATTACACTATTTATTGTATGTAAATTCATCCCCCGAGTATATACAATTAACTTTGTTAAACTATTTTAAATGTGTAAATTCATATTGAATACATGTAACTTCATTACCGTAGTATATACAAATAGGTCAAGATAGGTTAAACATACACTGACAATTTAAAGTAGATTAATATACAAACATAACTATAGATATCCGAAATTCGGCAGACGTAAATAATCCATATCTTCCTCTTTCACCCTAAAACGGTTACTTGTAGATTAGTTGATCATTAATTAAGATTACGTGTATATGCTAAAATGTTCCATTCTCATTTCTGAACTCCAACAACCGGGTCATACCGTTGTGATAATCTGGCAAACCATTCAGTTGTTTTAAAGGGACAGGGGGTGATCTTGGCATACCATTCAGTAGACTTAAAGGGACATGGGCAATCTTGGCAAACCATTCAGTAGTTTTAAAGGGACAGGAGGCGATCTTGGCAAACCATTCAATAGTCTTTAAGGGACAGGGGGTGATCTTGGCAAACCAATTAGTAGTCTTAAAGGGACAGGAGGACATCTTGGCAAACCAATCAGTAGTCTTAAAGGGACAGGCGGGGATCTTGACAAACCATTCAGTAGTTTTAAAGGGACAGGAGGCGATCTTGGTAAACCATTCCCTAGTTTTAAAGGGACAGGAGGCGATCTAGGCAAACTATTCAGTAGTCTTAAAGGGACAGGAGGCGATCTTGTCAAATCATTTAGTAGTTTTAAAAAGACAGGAGGCGATCTTCACAAACCATTCAGTAGTCTTAAAGGGACAGGAGGCGATCTTGAAGAGTTTTTGGTGCCAGCTACAAATACAGGAGACAAATCCCACAATGTAATTCAGTTTCATATGAAATGCGCACATGCATTATATAAACCTTATATTAAGTTATATTGGAATCATTTATTATGAGCATATTTGGATAGGAAAACAAGTCTCGATGTATTTTTGTTGTTAAATCATCAATGTTAGTTCAGATGTGGTTTATATTAGCTGCAGTTGTACGTGTTATTAACAAGGGTGTAGTTAGAACACATCATAGGAATTAATATAACGATGTATGCATCATCAACTTGTCGAGTCGTCGTGTTTTCGCGACCAACCTATCTATTTTATTAAAATTATTAAATATATTGTTGTATGGGCCTATTTTAATTAGTGCATTTAATTATGTTCATTGAATATACCACTGAAACGCATTATTTTATATTGACGACAATTATTCTTGCAGATTGCCCGCAGTCCCTTTAATGTATATGTGTTTATTCTTATCAGTTACGGTAAAATGTTTTATACATATGTTATGTGATAGTATCTGGCAGTATCATGATAACCAATACAGCAAATATACATTATGTGCTTAACTTTTATACACCATCTAACCCTTTCTCCAAGTAGCTAAAACGGGGTTGGCTGGGGTATGAAATAAACCGTTAATTTCGGCTTAAAAGCTTCACATATTGTAAAATTAAAACATTTAATAGGTAATTTTAAACAGGTTATGACATTTGTTTAGTAAAAAAATTGTTTTTAAACGTGTTTTATTGTCGAAATATCCGTTATAAATTCCTGCTAATATAAGACTTCCCATCGCTTAATGTTATTAAGGTGGGACCACGTAATGAATAACAATGTCCTCACACACCCTCCGCACTGCCACAACCCGAACCCCACGCAGCAAACCTGCATCAGTCAGACTGAGTCACAGCTGCCACTTTGTTCAGGATGGAACGACTTGGACTCATCGACATGACATAAGATAGAGTCTGGTCTCAGCGAGTTCGCTTATTTAAACACCGAGATGGGATTATAAGAATCTTTCATGGGTATCCGGTGAAGATAGGGAATTCCAACCCGAGGTATAAGTGTTTTTATCGGAACCGAGGCTTTGCCGAGGTTCCGATTAAAACACTTTTACCGAGGGTTCGAATTCCCTATCTGAACCGAGTACCCATGATAGATTCTTTTTCTTGCATATCAGAGACATGTTGTGCGTCCACGCCGCCAGCTACTAACGTTTTGCATGTTTTCCTGCATGCCGGATGTTGGCTCGCGTGAATTTTATCTCGACCCTAGGGTGAGATGGAAATATCTAGCCCCGGTAAAATGGCGGATATCCTTGTCCGGTATGCAAGAATAGCCCGTCGAGGCGTTTAAATAACCAACAATCTCTATTTCTTTGTAGCATGGTGTACTTAGTAACACTGTGACGTCAGCGTGATGTCCATACTCTAAATTCCTCTATCTGGTAGTTGTAGTACGGTATAGTCACGCCCCCTTAGTTACCCTAAATTAAACGATTTAATGATTTGCATTCATCAAAGAAATTTCACCGACCATGCTACAATTTGATATACATGTAGTATTTACATGCATATTTATGTTATTGACGTGTATTTTTTATGATTCACTGTCACAGTGTATGAATCAATCGTTTGTCATTCCGATAGTAAAGCACACTTAGTTATACTTACGAATTACAACGGGTTTATCTCCCTTAATAGTCGTCATTGGGAACACCAAGACGATATCTACAGATGCTCTCTGCAGTTGCAATGCATTACGATTCTTTTATTTAAAATTTTAAGATAGCTAATCCTTGCGCGGAACCATAATTATGAAATGCCTTCTTCGGCTCTTTCATTTTATGTGTTCAGTGCTATGTATGGCTCATTTAGTTTAATTTGACAGAAACAATCTATTTGAACATTCCAATCTTGATGTTATTCCTTTTAACGTATTTATTTATACTCACAATTATCATTAAACGATGGTGTTACATCGTTTTATACCACCCGATATGCACGTTTGGCCAACCATATTATGGTCCAGCCGAATACTCGCATGTAAACGGACGTTAATTCGATGTGAATTCAAAGGTGCCTTCAAAATGATCGTTCGGTGAATGTTTATTTGAATATGAAATTATATGTGGTTACGGCATAGCATGTGATTGGCAAAGTAGTACTGCAAAATAAAATAGTATATAAGCGTCCCCTTTACCAGAAATTGAGAAACTTCGAAATATATAAATAACATAACTTTACGTTTTGTTATGTATGTGTCCATTACAGCAGTCTGTCAATGAATACTAGAATTACCACTGAAGGTGATGAATATCCCCGCTTAAATTTTAAGTAAAACAAAGGACTATAAGTTTGTAATTATAATCTATTCATCTATAGTTAATGTGTTGTATATTACATATAAAATCATGGGCATAATTAATGTGGTATACATAAGTCATGGTTGTAATAAATGTGATATACATTGGTCATGGTATTATGTAAAGATTACATTAATGTGAGGGCGACAGTGAATCTTTGTCAACCTTCTGAAAAATAATATTGACTGAGGCAGTTTTATTATACTGAAACATATGTTTGGGATTCGGTTCTGCTTAATATTCCTTCGAAAAGAATAAAGTATGTAAAGAAAGGAATAAAGTATGTAAACAACATCTGTAGTACAAACGGACAGCTATTTATCAAAGAAGAATTTGAAGAAAATACAAACACCAAAAATACCTTTCTACATGTTCTGGGCATCAAAATGGTAATTAACACATTTCAGAAGTTAAAAAAAGTTGGAATATAAGGAAGAAAAGGAAATAAACCCATTTATCCCATAACATATTTACCCAGTGTTTCAAAACACAAAAGGAACAAAACCAATCTATGATATCTTAAATGAAAACCTACCAGGCAATGTAAATGGAATAACATACATAATATAAATGAAATAGACCGGAAATTACATTTTTTGTTACTAAAGATACTCAGCTGCAAAGGTTACAAGTTAGAATATTATATATAATTCTTGCACTAATAAATACCTTTCTTTAATAAATCTAAAATCAAATGATATATGTACATTTTGTAAGGATGAAACAGAAATGCTTGAGCACATTGTTTGGTGTAAATACACACAAACATTACTATCTGAGGTCACCAGATATATGCAACATAAACACACTCAGGTAAAATGTAAATGAATTAAATTTATTTTAGGAAGTACAGAACGTGACCAAAAAGCGAGTAATGAGAACATGTTATTCCTTGAAATCAAGCACCACTATATCTACATTAGCAGGTATCTCAACAGTGTCCCTCCCTACCTTTTGGAAACTACACAGATGCATTAATTCAAATTTTGAAATAAAAAAAAAATCGATTAGAAACAATATTAATGAAAAATTTGATAAGGAATGGTGTATCATTTAAACACTTATTAACTAAAATACAAATAAGAAATCTAAGATTTAAACACAAAATAAATTAAGTAAAACATAGGCTGGAATGAACAAACGTGGATTAAAAAAAAAAGTCAATGATAAACGTTTTAATGTTACGTGATGTGGCTACCCCAACCTCATTCCCCTACCGCGGAGTCCACCCATCTCTCCAAATTATTCCCCTATCATTTAATAGCGAGCTCAGCTCATGTCGCGAAGCGACGCGCGCGCAAGCGAGCTCTACGGTAACGCGAGTAGCAAATACTATGGGGAAAAAAACCGTGGTAAAAAAGTCAATACACAGTTAACTCCCTTGTTAAGGGGAGGTCATGGCTATATTCGTTCCAAACTCAGTTAACTCCTATCTTTTTTGGTATCCGGCCCACCTCTATTCGCGTTGGATCTAGTCCATCCAGGTGGCCGGTTACCAGACTTCATTTTGTAAACGTGACGTCATTAGGAAAACGAGGATAAACAACCGTCGGCAATATCCTGTTATCTGCCCAGCGGGATGAATTAGATTTTCAAGAGTGAATAGAATAGAATATCGTTATCATGATCACTTAGACGCTTGAATTTCAGTAAATAGGTCATTATATAGACATTCTTAAATATCGTCAATCACTCCATATGTAATCGTGTCATTTGTCTTGAGAGAAATGAGTTCTACTGTATTATATGTATTATATGATGTTATTGGTACATTTATTGTTTGTCTTAACATGCTCACATTACGGCATAAATCTGAGGTAACTCCCGGAACTAATCTGTCCCGGGGCAGATAACAGGATTATATATAGGGAGCGACCTCTTGCGTTTACTGTCTGTCCATGCTACATAAAGGAAGATATTTCCGGGAAGAGGGTTTTCTTCAGGGGAGAAAGCATTAGCAAAATGGGGCTTGGATGTTTTGGGGGTAGGGAAGTGTCTTAACATGCCCACTTTACGGAATAAATCTGAGGTAACTCCCGGAACTAATCTGTCCCGGGGCAGATAACAGGATTATATATAGAGAGCAATCTCTCGCTTTTACTGTCATTCCATGCTACATAAAAGGAAGATATTCCCGGGAAGAGGGTTTTCTTCGGGGGAGAAAGCATTAGCAAAATGGGGCGTGGATCTTTTGGGGGTAGGGAAGTGTTTTAGCATGCTCACTTTACGGAATAAATCTGAGGTAACTCTCAGAACTAATGTGTCCCGGGGCTAAGGTAATCCAAGCCCCATTTTGTTAATACTTTCTCCCACGAAGAAAACCCTCTTCCCGGGAATATCGTCCCTTTATGTAGCATGGAAAGAGCGTAAATGCGAAGATCGCTCTCTATATATAATCCTGTTATCTGCCCCGGGACAGATTAGTTCTGGGAGTTACCTAAGCTTTATTCCGTAAATGAGCATGTTAAGACACGTCGCGGACCGTAAAAAAAATATGTACCAATAACATGATATAATACAGTAGAACTCATTTGTCCCGGGACAAATGACAGGATTACATATGTAGTGACTGAATGACGATATATCAGAAGGTGTATAATAAAAATGACCTATTTGGTGAAATTCAAGCGTCTGAGTGATCATGATCACGATATTCTATTCTATTCACTCTAGAATAACTAATTCATCCCGCGGGGCAGATAACAGGATATTGCCCAAGCGACTGCAGTATCGATAATCTAAAATACAATGTTTAAATGAAAACGCATCGCACTTTAGTGATATATCATATCTGGGTTAAATATAAAGCCCTGATCATATACAAACTTACGGCAAAGTCGGTGGGTGGGGAAATTTTAACCACTGCAGTGCAGTTGCTGTTGCCAAGTTTCCAAGTAATGTGCGCCTATTTATTTAGAACTCAGATGTTGAAAGGTGCTTAAAGATTTTCTTCTTTTTATTAAGTTCTGAAAAATGGTTTGGCGTAGGAACAGGGGTGGGGTGGAGGCCCAATAATATGAGTGGGGGTGTGTGGGTGTGGTGGGGAGAGGGAGGGGAAAGAGGGAGTGATCAGAGTATGTTAAAAGGGGCACAAAACTGTCCTGAAATTTTTCAGTCTGGTGGCAAAAAAAATGCATTTTTAATTAAGAAATAATCTGATCTGTATCTGATGAATACGTATCGTTTTTCGACCACCATAAACGTGTGCAGACGTATTTTCCTCCGTCGGTCGAAATCACGTCTGCGCACGTTTATTATGCAAATCTCGTCAAGAGACATAGGTGTTGCTTTTCCGGCGGCGGCGACGTCAACATTCAAGTTTTGCGTTTAGGTCTTTTTCTCACAAACTGTATGCACTAGACCTTTCAAACTTTGCTTATAGTTGTATCATGGGTTTTACATCGCAACGTGATGAAGCAAATGTGGAAGTGACCTTGACCCTCCAAGCAAAGGGCAGATAACTTACTAATATTTAGGTTCAACTTTTGCGTTTAGGTCACTTTTTCACAATTTTTATGCACTAGACCTTTCAAATTTTGCTTATAATTGTATCTTAGGTGGTACATGGCAACGTGACAAAGCAAATGTGGAAGTGACCTTGACCCTCCAAGCAAAGGGCAGATAATTATATAATTTTTAGGTTAAACGTTTGCGTTTATGTCACTTTTTCACAAACTGTATGCACTAAGACCTTTCAAACTTTGCTTATAATTGTATCTTAAGTGGTACATGGCAACGTGACAAAGCAAATGTGGAATTGACCTTGACCCTCCAAGCAAAGGGCAGATAACTTAATAATTTTTAGGTTAAATTTTTGCGTTTAGGTCACTTTTTCATAAACTGTATGCACTAGACCTTTAAAACTATGCTTATAGTTGTATCTTGAGTGGTACATCGCATGGTAATACTGCCGAATCTGTCATTTATAGCACGGCTGAAATAGACCGGCATTTATAGCACGGTTTAGGCTCAGACCTTCAGGTTTATGAAAATTATATCATAAGCAAGAATTTATACTTACACAATGACATGAAGTCGCTTTTTTATTGATCTGATATTACATTAGGCCCTATTGTTGATGTGCATGACTTTTATCTGACCCACGTGTAATATAAGATTTTCCAGGGTTCGTATAAAACGTGGATATGCAAGAATAAGCATATAATAACGGTGTTTTTGTCCCAATTTTTACTTCCTTTTTTGTTTATAAATATTGGCTAGTAGTTAATGATATAGAAAATGACATGATTTACAATTGTTTCAAAATTAAAATAACCTGTAGAGGCCACTTAAAACGGTATATGAGACAATGGTGGGTTCGTGCAAGCACTTGAACACTTTACTGCCACTTCACAAACAGGAAACAACGAGAAAAAGAAAAAGAAAACTGAAACTGAACCTGAAACTGTTGCAAAATCTAAATTACCCAACCATAGTTACCATAGTGCATTTAAATAATTTACAGCCACTTCAAAACAATAGGAATTAGTGAGACACGCGAAACTTAACATCCACTTAACATCTACTTCACAAACAATTACAATAAAGCGACTTTTATTTATTCTCTTTAGTGCCTCTTTACAGAGTCCCAACTAGCAACTCTTTGTGTGTGATACAATGATTATAAATTGTTTAAGGGTTGACTTTGTATTTGCATTTAGCACGTATCTGTGTAGAAAAGTAAGTGCACTTTTTGTCTCGCCTTTTCGAGGAAAAAAAGAGAAATAGGTGTTGCTTTTCCGACGGCGGCGGCGTCAACATTCAAGTTTTGCGTTTAGGTCATTTTCTCACAAACTGTATGCACTAGACCTTTCAAACTTTGCTTATAGTTGCATCATGGGTGGTAAACATCGCAAGGTTACAAAGCAAATGTGGAAGTGACCTTGACTCTCCAAGCAACGGGCAGATAACTTTCTATTTTTTAGGTTTAACTTTTGCGTTTAGGTCACTTTTTCACAAACTGTATACACTAGACCTTTAAAACTTTGCTTATAGTTGTATCTTGAGTGGTACATCGCGACGTGACAAAGCAAATGTGGAAGTGACCTTGACCCTCCAAGCAAGGGCAGATAACCTTATAATTTTTACCTTCAACTTTGGCATTTAGGTCACTTTTTCACAAACTGCACTAAGAACTTTCAAACTTTGCTTATAGTTGTATCTTGAGTGGTACATTGCAACGTGACAAAGCAAATGTGGATGTGACCTTCACCATCCAAGCAAAGGGCAGATAATTTTAATTGTTACATTTACATCACTTTCTCATGAACTAGAATTATGCACTAGATGTTTAAACCTAATTTATAGCTTAATCTTTGGAAGAAAACATATTCTATTTTGACATAGTTGTGTTTTCGGTAGTGCATCTTGTTTTTGGATGGCTGGATTTCATCTGTGACCTTGACCTACTTTTTGGAGCTGATGATTTTTAGCTCTACTGGCCAAAGGCCTTCATTTTTCATCCGATCTTTACCAAACTTTACCAGATTGTTAATATCAATGAAAGCTCGCACAAGTTTGAAAACCAGCCAGATCGGACCAATAGCAGCAGAGTTATGACCCTTGATTTAGTTAAAAATGCTATATTTTGCCTCGTTAATACGATAGGGCTTTCATTTTTCATCTGATCTTTACCAGATGTTTTGCCCTTTTTTTTATTATTATTAGTATATATTTGCTTTTTCATATATATTTTTTTTAAATAGATATATGTTTTTTTAATTTCCTATTTCATTATTTTTTTGTTTTAATTTTTTTTTTTTTTTTATTTTTTTTTTTAAAAATAAATAGAGAATAATTAACAGCATAAATTTGATACTGAATTTATGTCACGAGGGAAAAAAGTGGTAATTTGATTAAAAAAACGAGTTCGAAGAACGAGTTTTTCTAACCAAATTACCACTTTTTTCCTCGAGTGACATTAATTCAGTATCAAATTTATGCTGTTAATTATTCTGTTTATTATATAACTTTACGCAAATGTTTACAATTAACAAAACTGCATAGGATTTTAATAAAGGTTCTAAGCGTATGAAAACATTCTATTCTGTTTCATTTGGCTATTCCATTTACTGTTCTAAACTAATGTTTTTTATTCGACATCCAAGTATTCAAGGATTATAACATTCTTGGATTTTAATATAATACATAAGAAACGAAGAAAATCACATTTACTCTTTAATTCTTGTCATACTTATGAATATCAACTGGATAGAAGTACACTTTAACTAAAATAAGGAGGTAAATTCAACAGCCAACAATTCGAATTAAACGAAGCGGTAACATGGCCGCCAACGGCATACTGCCAAGATAACAAATGGATAAAGGATTTAAATGTGCACTATAATTGGATTTTAAAAGTGTTCGGTGAAGTGAATTTAAAATTTGTGTTCATCATCTGGATATTGTGAATAAAACTGTGGATTTAATAACAGTAACTGTTAAAACAAAAACGTGTGCAGAAAATTATCGTTTTACACACGTGGGTCAATAATTTGTGTCAACACGGAAAAGATCTACTAGACACTGTGTAAAACACATAATAGTCATTCGTCCTCATCGCTGCTGAAGTTCAACGGTAAGATTCTTTTATAACCACGTCTTGGGCTTTGTTTGCGCTCCGTCATGTCAGGGGTGAAGAAATTAAATGTTCCACCATGGATGACTGTTGATCCATGGAATATTGATTGTTGCTCGGATCTGGAACTTGTAGCTTGTTGACTGTAGCATAGGCCTAATTTCGGTTGATATTCAGAAATTTCATTTGATGTAGATTTACTTTGTACATCAAGTAATTTTGAATTCTGTGTCGGCACACAAGCTTCATTTGTGGTCTGGATCGTGTTGGTGGCAGTTAGAGCAGTTGAAATGACTTTCTGCTGTTTTTCATTGATTTTGCTGTAGTTGTTGGCACTTCCAACATTTTTATGGCCACTAATTTGGATTGTACAGTTAGCCGGCAGGCCTAAGTCATTGCATTTCTGCATGAGGTGCTTTCTGACGCTATGATTCGTAATTTTTCTGTCCTTTTCTATTTTTCTGCAGTTCAAGCGCATGTTTTTCAATAGCCCATAGATGTGGTTGATACCCATTCCACATGATTTGAACCAAGCTGTTTCTGGTCGTCGATTTTGTACGTGGTTAATTGACAGGAAGAATGGGTCATCCGCTTTCATCATGGACTGTGGCCGGTTATCTTTATAGATGTTATATGCCTGCACCGGGCAGCGCTGCAAGTTATCTTTGTTTTCCCATGCTTTGGGCTTGAACTTGCGTACATTAGTGTGGTCAGTACCAGTTCTCGTTTTTGTTTGTCTCTCTCTGGAGTGTTCGAGGTATTTGTCACCATCTTCATCGGTGTGTATCTCGATGTCCCCCCATTTTAATGTGTGCTGCTCTCTACCGCCACGCATTCCCATTACAAGAGAGAATGTGATATGCAACAGATTGATGATTTGTGTAGCATTTTCAATTCCTAGTTGCCCACACTCAAACAAGTTGTCGATGTCAACATCCGTTATTTCTTCAGCTGCATTTGGCTTGCTCCCATAACCTTGTGACTTTAGATAGGTCATTTTTGCTTTCATTGTATTGTTAATATGGGAGAAAAGAGGATTTTTATTCACCGCTTGTGAATATCCTTTTTTTCGAAGGTGTCGTTCAAGGCTAGAAAGAAGTCCTCGGATGCTTGAAGGCTCATACTCGCTGTGATCACTTTTTTTTACCACTGCTAAGAAATTTCCAAATAATTGGTCAAGTTCAGGGATGTCAAGCTGTTCAACAGGCCTGTCTTCTCCTTGTTCATTGCAAAATTGGCGAAATAATTTCATATCTGCCTGTGTCTTTCTCCTGGTGTTTTCGTTTTCCTGTGCATTTATGAATTCTTGTATTTTCTCAGGGTTGACAGCTTCAAACCGTGATTTTTGTTCATTTCCTATCTGTTTCCTTATTGGCATAATTAAATTTGATGCCTCAGACACAGGTTGATTACTGTTTTGTACTTCATCACACTCAGACCCAGCTAACATTGCATTTAATTCAGCCCAGGCGTATTCATCTAAAAAATCAGCCATTTTTGTCTGTTGCAGACGACAACAATTGCAATAACAACAACAACAACAACATTGATAAACAATTCATATAAAGTTAACAACAGATGTTATAAAAGTTCATTGTTTTTATTTTAATGAGTTTTATTCATTATCACACATAATAATAAATTTGTTTAGGAAAAAAAAAAATGTGAGCAGAGAAACATTATTCTATTCTGTTCAATTCATAAGGGAGACAAAATGAAGGAGTGGATTGTTTTGTGTTTTTCTTCAGATCATCAAGGAATCAGCAGACCATTATACATTCTTGCTATTTTTATCAGTGCCTGATCTGTGATTTTTACAAGATCAGTTCTGATAAAGAATTTGTTATGGTTTTGCAAATCATCAAATGGAGAATTATACAGCCAGTGGGAACACCAGTCAAAAGGATTCAACCTAAGTTTGTACACAATTTTGTGGAATTAAAAAAAAAATGACACAGGCTATATAGTCTGTATGTATAATCTATATGAATGTTTGTATACAGAAGAAATTAAAAAATATTTTAAATTTAAACCAGTGTGTTTTTTAACAAATATGTTAAGAAAGTAGTTCCGGCAAAGTTATATCATCACTAGTGATGATATAAAAAAGTCATATCGTCACTAGTGACGATATAACTTTTTTTGTGTGATACTAAAATTACGTCATTCATAGTTCAATGTAAATTTATGACAGTTATATAATAAATATAATATTTTTTTGTTTTAATTCTGTTAATTTTTTTATTTCTTTTTTTTAATATATATTTTTTTTAATTTTCTTATTTCATTATTTTTTTAATTGTGTGTGTTAACGCCATGTTAGCAGGAAGCATTGCTGTGCCTATTGCATTTTTTTCTGGTTCGTTGATTTTTGATGGAGTTACGGCATGGACATTTTTTTTTTAAATTTCTTGCCGGCGCTACACCTCCTAAACGTCTTGTTGGATTTCGTCGAAACTTGGCAGGAAGCATCGGTAAGATGTCTAATTGTGCATATCGCCCAGTTTGCTGATTTATGACGGAGTTATGGCACTTTGACATTTTTACTTTAAATTTCTTGTCGGCGCTACTCCTCCTAAACGGCTTGATGTATTTCTACAAAATTTGGCAGGAAGCGTCAGTATGATGTCTAGTTGTGCAAAGCATGGTATATCAATGCAATTTTGGACAAGTTGGAAAATCAGCTAGATCTAGTTAGTAACGACAGGTTATGGTCCTTGATTGTATTTTCCTTTGTTTAATCTGTAGTTACTTCATTTTTTATCTGATCTTTACCATATTTGTTTAGAATGTTAACACCCCCCACCCCCACCCCGCCCACCCATTTTTATGAAATTTCATTCATAGAAGAAAGTGGGACAAATTAAAAAATGCCCATGGCAGACTAGACACAGCAGACTTATTGCCCATGGTTACCAGGTGAGCGATCTAAGGCCATCTTATACAAATGCTATCAGATGGAAAATAAACAAAATTTAATCAAAGTCGCGGTAGTTTTTGTTGCAGTTTGAATAGTTTAGATTAGCTAACATCATATTATGTCAAATATATAATGTATTACTGATATATGTAGCCAGTTGTCGTTAAGTGGTCGTAAACTAAAAGGTCGAGGATAGTAGATCCCAATACTGGTACATGTATTTCACTACGGGAAATAAAATATACGGTAATAAATACGTAACTGTGTTTTATCGGTGAATAAAATACAGTTAGGAGTTCGGATG
Organism: Cyrtodaria siliqua; assembly: GCA_037043455.1. Taxonomy (NCBI): domain Eukaryota; kingdom Metazoa; phylum Mollusca; class Bivalvia; order Adapedonta; family Hiatellidae; genus Cyrtodaria; species Cyrtodaria siliqua. Next base: position 51,541 of record JAWPHD010015890.1, read on the forward strand.
GTTTTGCAGAAATTAATTATTCACACCGGAACGATTCTATTCGATTTTAACACAACTATAACCCCATTGTTTATGCTATTGTGGGGGCATTATATATTATCTCGGAGGTCAAGGTAATCAGACTGCTATGTTTACAGGCTTTTCCATTGGGCGCCCCCATATGCAAAGTTCTGTGCGGTTCAATATGCTAAATGATATAATTTGGATCTTGATACCTCGTTTTTGCAGCTTATTAGCACAATTTTGAAAAAATTATATACGCGTCTAATTTCGAATACTTTCAGTTTATGGAGCTTATTGCTCAATCTGGTGTGCCTGAATAGAAAAAGGCTATTCTGTGGTCAATACTGAATACACTGATGATATTTATCTTTCTTGCACTTTTTATGATTTTATCATTACCAACCTCCCAAGGCACACTATTATTGATACTATAACAACAGGTAAGCAAGCAAGGTTTTACGCAAGCGTAAAATAGCTGCCGAGAGACATGAACACTCCACGACCGTTTTTTCTTACATTCTTCCCGATTTTTACCATCAGTTCTTCCTACCAAGCATTTTAAATCAATGTGGGCGACCTCGCTTCTTTCTGTTCAAAAACCTTGACATGCCTTACATATTGATTACAATAACCTTGTAATACGGCGTGCTAGAAGTACACATCACCAAAGAAATACAATTGTTCACGTGTGCGTTAGAGTGTACATTACAACACATATAAACTGTTCACTGTTACCATGTGTAATTATAAGATTGCGTTATCAAAGTGAAAAATGTAATTTAAAAGGAATAATATGAACCAATGAAAATTAAAAAAAAAAAAAAAGGCAAATCAGCAGGCTTGAACCCTACCTTCCTGGGTACAAACACGGCGCCTCGACCAACTGCACCATTGAGACTTCTGAATGTTTCGTCGCTAATATACATATGATACTAATGATTACATGCCGATCGCGAACGCTCGTCAAATCCCGTCATTCTTCGGGATCCCGAAAAGCAGTGTACGAGATGTTGCGAATGGATTACATGCTACATTTCAGTAGACTGGTTTACGAAAATGTCATTTCAGCAAGTGAAATGGTAACCTTTCAATATTACAAAATATGTGTTTATACCATTCAAGTTTTTCAGACGAGTTCTCTAGGAATTCAAGTTGTAAAGCATGCGTATTGCCACTTACATGAGTCACAGTCTGTTAACCATATAGGCACAATTAAAAGTCAAATAAGAATAATGTGTATTTAAGTATTGATTCACT